>JAJAGP010001623.1:0-148956 GCA_025084515.1 Ancistrus triradiatus | reverse complement strand
CACAATCAGTGGCTGACTAAATACTTTTTTGCCCCACTGTAAATCACTTTACTAAATATTGGATAATATTTTAATAGTAGTTTTTAAGAATCTGTCATTACTGATGCATTTGGTCTATGGTCACACGTATCGTGAGAAATATCGTGTATTGTGAAAATGTCTTTAAATATTGCGATATAATATTTTACCATATCGCCCACCCCTAATAGAGAGTATGTTGGATCATAGATGTTCCGTTCACCAGCTTTAGCATTAGTGTTGTAGGGGTGTAACGATTAAGTCATAGCATGTACGTACGTAGTGCAAAAAACAGGACGATGTGTATCGGCGGGAGGGATGATGCAATGTCTAGTTAGATTATGCATTCTCAATTATACCTCCTTTGAATACAGTTACATTTTAGACCTCCAGAGGGCGAAGTCGTACTCACAAACGAATATATTGTTTTCAGTGAATCCATCCAATTGCTATAATGACAGGGTACTTAAGACTCCTTTAGCCATTGACTTTATCCACTTAACTCTTTTACCGGGTCGCAGGGGGACTAAAGACTGTATTTGTTACATTTGTTTATAGGAAAACTGCACATTATTTTGAACTCTTAAGAAATAACAGAGGACTGTTTTCACTCAGTTATTTAAAATACAGTGAAGAGCATATAGAGCAATAGAGCATTTTGTTTACAATTCTGAACCTCTGATTTTAGTCATTTCTATGACTGATGCCCTGTCTAGGATTGTTCCTGCCTTGCGCCCGGCGCCCTGTGCTGCCTGCTGGGTGCTCCTTCCCACGACCCTGACCAGGATTAAGCACATAAGATCATGAATGAATGAACCAATATTTCTAGTAATTTCTTCTAATTGCAGGGAGGTAAAAGTTTTTGTTTAAAAACCATTGCAAGAAAATGTGCATTATTTACACTTCAGAAATAAAATGCAATGTGTTTTTATCAAATATAAAATCAGTAATCGTGCGAAAATCGAATCGTGACCTCATGAATCGAGTGTATCGTTACACCCCTATAGTGTAGTGCTCTATTAATATAGTGCCTGATAAGCTAATGCTGTACTCGCCCTGCTTCTTGCACATTACTGTCCTTTATAATTCAATTTTAAGCCATTTTTAAATTATTTTTTAATATATTATATATTTTTTAATCGTTACTATCCTTAATACATACTCCTGTTCAATGAAGTGTGTGAATGTAGCTGGGTTTAACGATAAACAAGCACTACCAGAATGTACTAAACTGCCATATAAACATGACCAGCTTCTGTAGTATTAATGATTGTTATTAAGGGTATTAGGGCCACAACAATACAGAAAGTTCTCGATACGTTACATATTCTGTTTTGCTTCACGATATGATATATTTTCGATACAGAATGAAGAAAGAAATTTGATTTTAATTCCCTTTTTAAAGTAGAGATCAAGGAGGCCAGTACAACTTCCTGCTCTGCAAGCTTGGAGCATGGCTTGCTTTGCTGGGGGTTAAAAATAAAAATCACTAAAGGGTTCTGCCATTGCTGATGTCTTTTTTGAAGGGCATGGTCCAGACACCTCAGGGTCCCCACTCTCTTCTGGAGGATTTATCTCCATATTCTCTCTAGCTTTGTATTATAGAGATCAATTATGAAAACTTATTTATTATATTTGAGTTTGTTTCCTCACATGAACAAAATCAGCATCAAGCTTCCCTGATTTTGATGCTGCCCAGTGCTTCAAATCTGTGTGGGGTGAAGTTCCTTTCTTACAGTATGTAGATGAAGCACAGAAGCTATTACTCAATATCCCGCTAGATGTCGCTGTCGGCCTAGAATTGTTTCTGGCTCTATGTACATGACTGCATCACAGTAGCGCCGAACGGCTCAGTGAAGTTTTATTTAAAAATAAAATCTTAATGTGTTCGATTCACAGCTCGTATGGTATCGATTATTAAAAAAAAGTATATTACTGTGTGTATCGTGACACCCCTAGTATTAGATGATTAAAATATGTAGTCACTTTATTTATTTATTTTTTTTGCACCAATCGCAATTCTTCACATTTATAAAGCATTCCGTGGCCATACAAGTGGACGATATAAACTTCAACAGATTTAATTTATTACTTGGTGATAATTCACTAAACAAAATGTCCACAAAGCATTACCAGCATGTGCTGCCTTTTTAATGCAAAGGATTCGTTTTTATTAGGTAACTTTTTTTTTTTATTAGAAACAAAATTTTGTAGAAGGTAGGGAATAGTGAGTAGGGGACCATTTAGGATTAGACCCAAACGTACGGGTTCCTAATCAGGTCAAGCAGGGGAAAATGCAATTAAAGGTGTCAAGGAAACATCCTAATATTTTAGCCATAAAAGTAATATATTTTAATAATGTATATTTGCCATTAATATATTTCAGCCAACCCTCTATTAAAAAAAGTTTTAAAATATTTCAAATATAGTTCATGTATTACATGAGTCAAGTCCATTTTTGATTTCTAAGAGTTACATTCAAGTAAGATATGTACATCCAGTAAGTCTAACAGATGCTGTGCCCTGCAGCAGCCATACCAGCGCTGTTAGTGAAGTGACCTACAACCAACACACGCCTTTTCAAGCACTTTCTGCTGCACTGTATTTTATACTTTCTGTACATTCGCTCTGTACATTTTTATAGTTGTAAAATAAATAAAAAAACCTTTGTCTCCACTGCTTGTTCATATGCTCTGGGTCCTTCTTTTGCCACAAAAACGTCTCCGACCCTCAGCACTAGGGGTGGGTACTGGAAAGGACTTCACGATACCACTCACTGTATGACTGTATGACCATATCACATTACAATGTTTATAGCGATATTCCTCACAGGTCAGTGAAATTATAAAAACAGCTGGAATAGAAGTTACTGTGTACGAACTGAGTCGTCTTAATCCATCACATCATGCTGATAATTCAGTGGATAAACTGAGTCAAAACCCTGTGCTGTGACATCTGAAGGAGCGGAGATTGTAGTTTACACCCCATTTAAAACGTGTTTTTTCTTCCTTCAAGTAACTTGATGTAGCATATCACAACAATAAATATCGCAATATATTGCTGTGTCGAATTCTTTTTTTTTGGTTTTTTTATTTGCACAGGTGTACTCAGCACTGTCAGTCAAGTCAAGTCAAGTCAGATTTATTTATATAGTGCTTTTTACAATGGAGCATTGTCTCAAAGCAACTTTACAAGTTTAGATTATCTCCTAATAACTACGTCCAATCCCAAATTGAGCAAGCCTAGGGCGACAGTGGCAAGGAAAAACTCCCTGAGTTATAGGAAGAAACCTTTGGAGGACCAAGACTCAAAAAGGGACCCGACCTCCTTGGGTGGTGTAGATGATAAATCTAAGAGTGAAACTAAAGTCATAGAGTCAAAGTTCGAATAAAATGTGAAGTATGCACATCGGCATTAAGTGGCCCGGGTATGATGGGGCTGGAGCTGATGACGGAAGCAGCTTGAGTGGAGCTACAGCGGATGAACATCATGTGTGGGGCTGGAACTACCGGAACACAGCTCGGAGAGAAAACAGAAAATGTAATTAGTTATTGATTAAGAGGGCAGTGTCTATTAACAATCACTGATGCCATGTGTAGCATGAGACCCCGGCAAGCATTTAGCTATAGCAGCATAGCTAGAAAAGAGGAGAAACTGGTAGGAAACCACAGCCAAGAGGAATCACAGAGACATTGGCAACCCCCACGGGAGGCAGAAGACAGCAACCCAACGTCTTCTGATCACCATAAGGACTCTTTGGACTATGAACCCCCAAACTCTGCCCTTATTCTAAGGCAAGGATGCATGAGCCAAGATCACGAGGACCCGCAAGCCTAGTTCAGCCAGGCCTACCGCCCACTCGACACTCCCGGCTAGCGGACAAGGCAGGCAGCCAGACATGACTCCGACTCCGGCCCCAGTGACCCCAAGCCATGCCATCCTGGTCTAAATCTAGTCAAAAGCCTGTGTAAATAAGTATGTCTTTAGCCTAGACTTAAAACTTTGGAGAGTGTCTGAGTCTCGAACTAAAGTGGGTAGTTTTTATTTATTTCCATAGTTGGGGGGCCATGTATGAGAAAGCCTTTCCCCCTTCTGTGACTTTTTTAATTCTAGGAACTAAAAGAAAGTCCTTACCTGCGAACGAAAGTAGACGAGTTGGGATTGTAAAAATCAGAGTTCACTCAGATAATGTTGGGGTCCAGGCCATGTAGAGCTTTAGTAAGTTATAAGAAGTATTTTGTAATCAGTGCGAATTTTTTGACTGGTAACCAGTGCAGTTTGATGATAGACAGGAGTGATATGATCAAATTTTTGTAGTTTTGAGTTGGATTCGGGCGGCTGCATTCTGAACTAACTGAAGTTTATTTATAGATTTACTAGAGCATCCAGTAAGTAAGGCATTATAGTAATCCAACCTTGAGGTTATAAACGCATGAACAAGTTTCTCTGCATCATTAAAAGAGAGGATATTTCTAAGTTTAGCGATATTACGTAATTGAAAGAAAGCAATTCGAGTGATGCTGCTAATGTGCGCATCAAAGGAGAGATCTGAATCATATGTGACCCCTAAGTTTTTTACAGACGGACGGGGCAATACTGGACAGCCATCTAGATTTAGGATAGATGTAGCCAACCTGTCTCTCACAGCCTTGGGTCCCACTAATAGAACCTCAGTTTTATCTGAGTTAAGTAAGAGAAGACTCAGTCGTGACGTTCCTCCTGTAACCAGTGGTAAACATTTCTGTGACTTGTGATAAAGCAGCTCTTTGGCTTTGCTCAGTTTTCAATTTGAGCCGGATCCTGATGGAACAAGATCCGGTACCTCTCATATTTGGACCGGATCGGTTTTAGCACTTAATGTGGATCCAGAATATATATGTAAAATAACATGTAATAATTATTTTCATTTAACTCAACTAATCTGAGTTAAATGATAATAATTTGTATCATTTTCTTTGAGGGGAACTGCAGTACTAGCGTAATTAGATCATCATCAATGTTTGTGTGCTCTGGCGTCAGGAGAGCTTAGGAAAAAAAGACAACTGATAGTTGGACAATGGCAGGAGGTCTTTTTCATTATATAAATATTCTAGTTTGACGGTTGTTAAAAATTCCCTTAGAGTCATACACTCACTGACAAAAGCAACTCGCCATAAAGGAGACGGAATTGAATCAATCAAAAGGAGATTTCTGAGGAGCTCAGAAAAAGAGTTGTTGATGCTCATCAGGCTGGAAAAGGCTACAAAACCATCTCTAAAGAGTTTGGACTCCACCAATCCACAGTCAGACAGATTGTGTACAAATGGAGGAAATTCAAGACCATTGTTACCCTCCCCAGGAGTGGTCGACCAACACATATCACTCCAAGAGCAAGGCGTGTAATAGTTGGCAAGGTCACAAAGGAGCCCAGGGTAACTTCTAAGCAACTGAAAGCCTCTCTCACATTGGCTAACGTTAATGTTCATGAGTCCACCATCAGAAGAACACTGAACAACAATGGTGTACATGGCAGGGGAGCAGAAAGCCACTGCTCTCCAAAAAGAACACTGCTGCTCGTCTGCAGTTTGCTAAAGATCACGTGGACGAGCCAGAAGGCTACTGGAAGAATGTTTTGTGGATGGATGAGACCACAATAGAATTTTTTGGTTTAAAAGAAAAGCATTATGTTTGGAGAAAGGAAAACATTCCATTCCAGCATAAGAACCTTATCCCATCTGTGAAACATGGTGGTGGTAGTATCATGGTTTGGGCCTGTTTAGCTGCATCTGGGCCAGGACGGCTTACCATCATTGATAAAACAATGAATTCTATCAAGAATTCTAAAGGAAAAATGTCAGGACATCTGTCGCATGAACGAATCTCAGAGAAGGGTGGGTCTATGCATCATGAAACTGAATCTAGAGAAGGTGGGTCATGCAGCAAGGACAACGACCCTAAGCACACAAGTCGTTCTACCAAAGAATGGTTACAGAAGAATAAAGGTTCATGTTTTGGAATCACCAAGTCAAAGTCCTGACCTTAATCCAATGGCAATGCTGTGGAAGGACCTGAAGTGAGCAGCTAATGTGAGGAAACCCACCAACATCCCAGAGCTGAAGCTGTTCTGTATGGAGGAATGGGCTAAAACTCCTCCAAGCCGGTGTGCAGGACTGATCAGCAGTTACAGGAAACGTTTAGCTGCAGTTATTGCTGCACAGGGGGGTCACACCAGATACTGAAAGCAAAGGGTCACATACTTTTGCCACTCACTAATATGTAATACTGGATCATTTTCCTCAATACATAAATGACCAAGTATAATATGTTTGTCTCATTTGTTTAACTGGGTTCTCTTTATCTACTTTTAGGACTTGTGTGGAAGTTCGATGATGTTTTAGGTCATATTTATGCAGAAATATAGAAAATTCTAAAGGGTTCACAAAGTTCATAAGTGATTATAATATTAGAGCAAAAGGACGCAAGTACTTTCTCTTCATCGACAAAATTTGATTTATTTCCTTTATTTTATCCATCTATTTTAGCTGATTCCATTCGTAGTGTAATTAGATTAGGAAATTGAACTTCGTTAAATGCATTTAGCAGTTTCCGAGCTTTCCACTTGGTTATATATTGCAGAATATCATCATTATTTCACTGCTCTAAACAGAACTGTCGGATGTATATTAGATCGTGTTGTTTCGTAATGTTTAAATGTTTGTAAATCATTACTTAGTTGTCTCTAAGAAGAACCGAACTTTTTTGTACCACATAGGCACTCTATCCATTGTTAAGGCGAGTGAAACAACGTATTTAACGCAAGTCTTAAAAAAGTAAAAGCTCAGAACACAACGCTTTGGCTCCATCTGCTGGTTATTATGTGTCAATGCAAAGCCAATGTTTTTATTGATTTGCCTGTCGTTCATTTTCATACCCTTTAAATCCGGTGCACAAGGGGCAAGGCATGAATCAACCAACAGCACTAGGGATGATCCTTCATCTGACCTCTTCTCCCTCAGCCACCGTCTGTTTTGAAATTCCGTTTAGTTGTGGTTAGATTTTTACGTTCTTTTAAATATTATAGTTTGGCCTTATGTAGTTTGCTCTTAATCCTAGATTAAAAGCTGTTGAAACTTCTGTTGTTGAAGTTATAGAGAGAATCGCATTACAATGTCTCTCAGGGCAACACCTCGAACTCATTGTCGTTTCTGGTTCTGACAATTTCTGACCCGTATGTGCAGCGTGACTTGCTGGAAAGTGAACATGTGACGAAGGGGTAGCAGAATATGACTACCTTTATATTGATTAATTTTAATGAACAAATGGGGCACCACCGGATCATTTGGGGGCTGGTGAATCTGGAAAACCAGTTAAGAAAGAAAAAGCTAAATTAATCAGGAAATCAATATGGGCAAATTCAGTCTGGATCTGAAGAGTGAGATTGCAGTTCTTTTCTCCACCTTGTTTGAATAAAAGAAATCTCTCACACACAAACAAACTACAAACAAGGTAAATTCCAACAATCTGAAGTAATGACTATATGAAGTAATGAAGTAATGAGTATATCACAGAGGTAAGATCAGGAAATAATGGCAATGTATAGCACAGTTTTATGTATACATTATGCAATAATGTACATTTTACATTTACAGCATTTAGCAGATGCCCTTATCCAGAGCGACTTACAATTGGTACAATCTTACAATCCAAGCAATTGTGGGTTAAGGGTATTGTTCAAGGACCCAACAGTGGCAGATTGGCTCTGGTGGGATTTGAACCCTGGACCTTCTGGTCCATAGTCCAGCACCTTACCCACTAGGCTACCACAGTCCCCATGTATAACAGCTTTAATATCACTAACAGGGTGTATCTATGTGCAACCTATCAGCTGTGTAATAAATACACAGGTGCAGTGTTATAAACTATATTATTATGAAGTGGGAAGTTACTGGTAAGATAAATTGCAGTGAAATGTAAATAATTCAATGGAAACTACTTAGAGACGTGGGGAGGTCTAGAGTTGAAACGTGATTTAAAATTAAATTTAAGATTTGAGGAGTGAAGACCCAAATAAAGCCATAAAAGCGGTACGCGCCTGGCGGTCACTCGTGGGCACGGAAACCGGGCCTCGCCTGTCCAAGATGGCACGATCGTGGATATCTTCCGACGAACACAGCCGTTCAGAGAGCCTATAGACGGTGTAGGCTCTTAGCTTCTCGGTTATGCAGTCGGGTAACCACAGATGTTTTCCAGCCTGCAACTTCGCCGTTCTTCCCAGCTTTAGGCTGCGGGCGTTTCACGATCCTCGAAGATTGCATTCTCGCTCAAATCTTTACCCTGGCCACAGGTAAATGCTAAGTCTGATGTGAACTTTACACAGAACGTTTCAATCAACTTGGAAGGCTAGGATATACGAATGTGGTCGAGCATAAAGGAGATCTTTGCTAGTTGGTCTTTTCACTACTTTCTTTAGCTTAATTTCTAATTCGGCACTAGTGAAACTACTAAGACTGCTGGACAAGGAAAAACTTAAACTTAAAACAAAAAACAAAAAGAAAAACTTCAAAAAAAAGAACTCTAAAAAAACCACAAAAAAACTCAGAACGCCGCCTTGACTCCTAAAAAATCTCCAAAAACTGACTATTTCTATCTTGCACCAAAATTTTGTACACTCTCTGACGTAAGCGATCAGGGGCGTGAGGCAGGGGTTTTGCCCTGGATCAGCCAATGAGAAGGTGACTCGATATCAAGTCCCTCCTCTCGTTGGGCACGTCCTTTATTTTCATCGTACATTGGTATGCACCGATACAGAGGTTATAACTTCGGATTCATATATTTTTGCATATCTCGGATGTCTAAGTGTATCACATAAGAACAAAATTCTTCAAAGTTACAGGTTTAGTTGCGGGAGTTCAGTTACTACGTTCCGATACAAACTATGACATAATTAAGGCATTCTAAACTACAGCACATACATTGGCTATTTCTTAGACAAATAATGATATGATTAATACCAGATGTAGGATACAACGTATTCATAATAACAACTTGCATTCCTGGTCCTCTATAAGTGTGAATAAGTATTAAGCACTAGCCGATCGATGCAAGAGGCTCTGTAGAGATTATACGCTAATAATTTCCTAACTATGACACAAAACTGGAACATATTAAGTATGAAATGGTCATTACACTAAAGACATTAAACAAATAGATATGAAAATACCTGAGGAATCAGAGACATGCGTATATATATATATATCTTTGTTTTTCCCAGAAGTTGAATCTGTTCATCTGGACATAAGGTTTAGTTGGAGAAACGTTTCGTCACTCATCTAAGTGACTTCTTCAATCTCAGCAGTTGGAAAACTTCCCCAATCTTATATACAGCACCTTTGCATAACGACTGGTACCAGCACCATTGCATAACAATGGGACTGGTGATCAGTTTAATATGCAGATTGACATAGCCATTAACGACAATGGCCACGTGTGCCATTCACACAGGATTGGGGAAGGGCTGCAATGGCTCCATTGTAAGATGGTGAGAGGTGTACTCTGAGGCCCCCTCCTCGGTTCAGGGATGGACGTTCCCTTTTTACAAAAATGGCTTCTTTTACTCCGCGTTCACCCCATCGTTCCTTCCTATCAAGGATCTGCACATCTTCATCCTTGAAAGAGTGGCCACTGGCCTGTAGGTGGGTGTAAACCACAGAGTCCTGACCTGATGAGGTAGCTCTTCTATGTTGTGCCATCTGTTTCGCCAGTGGCTGTTTGGTTTCCCCGACGTACAATTCCTGGCAATCCTCCTGGCACTTCACAGCGTACACTACATTACTCTGTTTGTGCTGGGGGACCCGATCCTTGGGGTGGACCAGTTTCTGGCGTAGCGTGTTTTGCTGTTTGAAAGCCACTGAGACGCGGTGTTTGGAAAATATGCGTCTCAATTGTTCAGATGTTCCTGCCACATATGGAATCACCACTGGTTTACGCTTAGACTGTGGTTGTTGTTGTCCTCTTCTCCATCTGGGTGTCTTACCGGCTTTCACAAAGGCCCAGTGTGGGATAACCACATTTGCCCAGGGCCTGCTTAATGTGAGATTTCTCTCCATCCTTGACCACTGTGTCAGTGGGGACGCTGTTTGCTCGGTGGTACAGTGTCCTGATGACTCCTAGTTTGTGTTCCAGTGGATGATGAGAGTCAAACCTTAAGTACTGAGAAAAAATCCAGGAAATCACACTGTAGGATTTTTAAAGAATTTTATTGTAAATCATGGTGGAAAATAAGTATTTGGTCACCCACAAACAAGCAAGATTTCTGGCTCTCACAGAACTGTAACCTCTTCTGTAAGAAGCTCTTCTGTCCTCCACTCGTTACCTGTATTAATGGCACCTGTTTAGATTCATTATCTGTATAAAAGACACCTGTCCACAGCCTCAAACAGTCAGACTCCAAACTCAACCATGGCCAAGACCAAAGAGCTGTCGAAGGACACCAGGAAGAAAATTGTAGATCTGCACCAGGCTAGAAAGAGTGAATCTACAATAGGTAAGCAGGTTGGTGTGAATAAATCAACTGTGGGAGCAATTGTAAGAAAATGGAAGCCATACAAGACCATTGATAATCTCCCTCGATCTGGGGTCCCACTCAAGATCTCATCCCGTGGGGTCAAAATGATCATGAGAACCATGAGCAAAATTCCAGAACTACACGGAGGGACCTGATGAATGACCTGCAGAGAGCTGGGACCAAAGTAACAAAGCTACCATCAGTAACACACATCAGGAACATCATGCTGTGGGGTTGTTTTTCTGCGAAGGAGACAGGACGACTGATCCGTGATAAGGGAAGAATGAACGGGGCCATGTATCGTCTTCCATCAGTGAGAGCCTTTGAAGATGGAATGTGGCTGGGTCTTCCAGCATGACAATGATCCCAAACCGCTTGGGCAACAAAAGAGTGGCTTCGTAAAAAGCATTTCAAGGTCCTGGAGTGGCCTAGCCAGTCTCCAGACATCAACCCCATAGAAAATTTGTGGAGGGAGTTGAAAGTCCGTGTTGCCCCAAAACATCACTGCTCTAGAGGAGATCTGCATGGAGGAATGGGCCAAAATACCAGCTACAGTGTGTGTCAACCTGGTGAAGACTTACAGGAAACGTTTGACCTCTGTCATTGCCAACAAAGGTTATGTTACAAAGTATTGAGTTGAACCAAATTTATTGACCAAATACTTATTTTCCACAATAATTTACAATTAATTTAATTAAAAATCCTACAATGTGATTTCCTGGATTTTTTTTCTCATTTTGTCTCTCATAGTTGAAGTGTAGCTATGATGAAAATTACAGACCTCTCTCATCTTTCTAAGTAGCACAATCAGTGGCTGAATAAATACTTTTTTGCCACACTGTAAGTGGATTGAAGACACAGCTCCAGAAGCAAACACACCTGGTCTGAGTTAAGGATGGTCCTATTGCTGAGAGTGGGGTCATCCTGTAGTTTCACTCGTACTACCTCTACTGCCTCAGCAACTGGAATGCACATGAAGAGAGATGTGACATCAAACGAGACCATTGTTTCATCCGTCTCCATAATGACGTCCCTCACCTTATCCACAAAATCCATGGTGTTCTGGATGTGATAATCCGTGCTGCCTACCAACGGGTTGAGGATCGTTGCCAGAAACTTGGCGATGTTGTAGGTCACTGAGTTGATCATGCACACAATGGCACATCCTGTTTATGTATCTTAGGTAAACCATATAGACTAGGTGTAGCCTCCCCTGGGTATAATCTGTGGTACAGAGGCCGGTCAATAGCTTTGTCCTGTTTTAAAAGCTTCAGACACTCTATAACCTTCTTCTTGTACCCACTACTAGGATCTCATTTCAGCATCTCATAAGTGTTGGTGTCTCTAAGGAGAGTCATAACTTTCTCATGATAGTCTGTTTGGTTTAATAAAACAGTGCACCTGCCTTTGTCCGCTGGAAGGATGATGATGTCATTATCCTTACTGAGAGTCGTGAGTGCATTCCTTTCCTCTCTGCTGATGTTGGACGGCGGTGGCATTGCATTGCTAAGTCAGGCTGAAACTTTCATTCGCAGTTGTTCTGTTTCCATGTCTGTAATGTTGTTGTTGTTGTTGTGGATTGCTGTTTCCGTGGCTGTAATCAGTTCCACTAGTGGTATTTGCCTCGGTGTCACAGCAGAATTCAGCCCCTTAGCCAAGATCTCTTTCTCCGCCTGGGTGAGTTGTCTGTCAGACAAGTTCTTCACCCACTTGTCCACATCCACAGGTTGTGTCTGTCCTCCGTCTCTCTTCCAGCCTTTGAGAGTGTCATTCTTCCGCCGGTGCCTCTGGCGTGCAGCAAGAAGATCAAACTTCGTCTGCTGCCTAGTTTTAGACTTTCCATGTTGTGCTAACTGAGCCTCTTCTGTGAAGTTGAAGGGTGGTCTCGTCTAGACATGATGTAAGTCTCTGTCGGATGTGTTCCTCTCTGACTTTAAAAACATCAATGGTAAAGTTGGTTTGCCTCACTTGTTCATTCAGCAGCTGGTTCTGTGCCTTCTGGAGGAACTTGTTAGCCCGGTGGCCCTTTACTGAAGATTTCATTTGCAGACTCTTAGGAGTGATCCCATTCTGTCTGCATCTGAGGTTGAATCTCAGGTGGTTCCTGTAGTCTGCCATCTTACGAACCATTTGTTCATACCCTCATATGAGTTTAAGGCAATCTTTGCCAAATTGAGTCGTGGCCATTGCCATTAATGGCTATGGTAAGCTACATATTAAACTGATCATCTGTCCCATTGTTATGCAAATGTGCTGTATATAAGATTGGGAAAGTTTTCCAACTAGCTGAGACTGAAGAAGTCACTTATGAGTGACGAAACGTTTCTCCGACAAAATCTATGTCCAGCTGAACAGATTCAACTTCTGGGATTTTCTTACATGTATTATTGAGCATGCATCAAGACAAGACATCTTTGTTTTTCTTGCAAAAGTTAGGCCAGACTTCTCCTAGAGTGGTGGAGTTTGGTGTAGAGAGTGTCAGAAACTCTTTTAAAACTAACACATTGGCTTAGTTTACGATGGTGAGATGCAGGGGTTATCTGACAACTGGGCCAGGTCCTAAATTTCTTCTATTTGTTGGAGAAAAGGGGCTTGTTATTGTGGCCATTACTCTGGGAAGGGTCTGTCCATGTGGTGGTCCTCTCCACATTTCAGTGTCAGTAATGTTTGTGACTTGGTCCAGAGATTAAAGATAAATAATAACCAGAGTTCGAATGGCGGTCAATCCAGCTACTGAGGCTACAGTCCACTTGATCTGCAACAATGTTTAGGTTAAATGTTGTGTCAGATTGAAGTCCAAGCTCCAGGTCTGATGTAGGAGTTTTTGAAGGTGGTCAGATCTGCAGCTGTGCAGCCCCGTACTCAGCAGGGGATGCTGCTCGGTGTGTTTTGGCACATTTCTCCCATATCCAGAATTAAGCATTTCTGTGACCTGTACCACAGATTAGTCACACCCATGAGCACCTCGCTACAATTGAATTGCTCGATATTTTACACAGTGAAAGTCTAAATATTAAGATTTAAATCACTTTAATTGTTCGTCTTCTTCCTGTCTTTTCTGTCTAAGTAATAATATAAAAAAACATATATAAGATTTGAAAGTTACAACAAACAAAACAGGGTTTTTTTGAACGACCTGAAGAATTATAAATATACATCAAATACATTACATAGTGCTACCTCAGTTCTCGTCGTTAATTTGTTCCAGAAGGCTCATCAGGTACCGAAAACCACGAGTACCGAGCAAATGTTTCCCATAAGGAATAAAATAAATTGAATGAATCCATTCCAGACCCCAGAAAATCCCCCCTGTATGAGGCATTATATGCATTAATGGAGCTGTATTGTACAGGAGCTGATTTATGATAGGGATATGTTCAACAAATCCACCATAAGCTACATGGATCATGAACTGATGTGTTTAATACAGTTACCCACAATCATTAACACAAAGCTTATTTTATAATAAAGTCTTCAAAATTCTCATGTCATTCAGTGAGTAATGGATTGAAAGTAAAAAGTAAAAGCAAAACACTTACTCTATTGGTGAACTGCAGGCTGTGTTCTGGAGGATTCAGTTCCTGTTTTACTTTAGATTGGCTCTCATAACCTTTTTAGGATTCATGGAGATTTATTTGCACTAAGAATCCACTGCTGTAGATGGAAAAATAAAGAAAAACACGATAAACACAGATCTGCACTGAGGAAGAGCTATTGTGAATCTGAATCACTGAAGGACTGTGTACTGAATCGTGAATCATAAATCGAGTTTTGGCTGAAACGAGTCACATGTCTTGACTCATACAAGTTTAAGCAAGTGCGCCAAATACCGAGCAACCGACGAGAACAGATCTAGTCAAAATGCGTCAAGAACCGAATTCAGTGAGTACTTAAGTACATTTAACATCCATTTAACAACATAACGGGTCATCGTCCGTTTGCTTTAACTACCGAGGTCTTAAAAATGATAATAAATTATAATAGGAATTAAAAATCTGTATTTTCACTCTGGACATAAACAGCTGGTCACCTCAGCAGCCAATCAAAGCAGTGGATCCACGTGCAGAGGTGGGAGTTAAAGAGCAGACGTCTGTCACTTACTTGAAAGCTCATTAATGTACTGGTCATGGCTTTGCTTGCTCGTTACCTCATGTTTGTTCTAGAGACTGTTGTAACTTGGTTGATGTGTTTAGAGACTTTTTTATGTAAGTTCCTCATGTTTTTGTTTATGACTTTTCGCTCTTATTTGTACCAAGCTGTAAATGGTGTTTGTAAGTCTATGTACCTGTCCTATTGTAAGCAGTACCTCATTACTACTCCATTACCTGTATATTCTCTCGAAACTACAACTTAATGATAACAGAACTCATACAGCAGAGTCAGAATGAATTGGTACGACTGGGTTTAACAAAGCGTATTTAATGGTAATGATCATGATAATAATAATAATAAACATTACTTAATGGTAATAATTATAACAAGAGTGGTAATGTATTAATAAATAAAAATCTGTAATACATAAGAGGAATGATCCACAGTCCCGGAGCGAAGGATGCTCAAATTAATGGCTAACACTTCAATATCTATTTACATTTGTTCCAACTTTTATTTGACATGAACATTTACAAAAGAGAGAAACATTTTATTTATATATAAATCCTTATAAATAAACTTTATCAGTGTAGAACAAAATACAGAGTCAGAGAGAGACAGAAAAGAAGGGAAAAAGCAAGTTTTTTATTTACAGGTACAGAAATACAAAAGAAGCAACTTTTGCACTGACATCTCTCTCTCACTCTTACTTATCCCACAAGTTCTCAGATCTAGACTGAAAAGCACAAACTCTCTCATGGTCTCTCTAATAATGGAATTTCAGCTTATAAACTGTAACACTTCATGAGCACTCAGAACTCGAGCACAATTAAATATGAACCCAAAATTAAATAAACGATATGACAATAATAATAATAAACATTAATAGTAATAATAAAAATAACATTATTATTATTATTATTATTATTATTATTATTATTAAAATAATATTAACCAATAATAATTAGTAACAGTAATAATACAAATATTTTTATATTAAAAATATAAATTATATATTGATATAATACTATATAGTATTAATATAATAATAATAATAATAGTAAGAATACATTACATTAAGAAAATTACATTAGTATACTGTATATTGATATAATACTATACAGTATTAATATAATAATAATAATAATAATAATAATAATAATAATAATAATAATAATAAAGGGTCTGTGAGCTAGATGTTTTATGCAGTATATTTATAATTTTTATTAACTGATATGAATATTAAACAAAATGTAGCAAGTGCAAAGTTTAGTGCAGAAGCTTGAACCCCCTGTCTGGAAAAAGTATCTATATTTTACCGACTGACAACATAACATGAGAAATACCTTAATATTACAGTCAGAGGGGCTGTAAGCCAATAACAGTAAAACTAACAATTGCATTTTGACAATAACAACAGAACAATTTATTTATTATAAAATTTAAACCCTGCTTGTCCTGATCAGGGTCATCAGGGACTCTGTAGCCTATTTCACAATTTCACAGGGTGCAGGTGAGGATGTACCCTAATGCACTGGGGGGACGAGAGCCTTAGACCATTGTGCCACCCAAAAGCCAGCAATAATATTAGGCAATAATAATAATAATAATAATAGCAATATGGTTTTGTATCAGCCATAAAAGTGTCAGGAGGATTGACAAACTAAAAAAAAATACACGTTTATACGACATAGCTGGAAAATTGTTTTACTTTTAATTTAGTAACATGCTGTTTTGGACCTGTTTTATTTTACTGATAATGAAAGAGAAAACTCACAATAAGAGACCTGTTAGTTTAAACACTTTAAAGCAAGGGGGGTGCAAACTTTTGCTTATAATCGGTCAGTTATAGCTGCAGGTGTGCGATAGTGGGAGAACTATAAAAGCCATACACACATTATCACAGAAATATCTTTCAGTCTTAGTTACTGCCATACCAGAGAGTTATATATAATATATACACACTTCTATGAAAGCTTTCGGCGACTCACAACTAACACACAAACCAGTCAAACAATAAAATGTTTCTATTTGTGCTCCCCTTCCACCGAACCTATCAAACCCCCATAAATGCTCATAAGTAGTATCTTTTGGATATAAATAAGCAGTGTCATTTATAACAGTCAGTGTGTGTGTAGAACATGAATATATAATATTAATGGTTAATAATGGCTGAGTTTACACTTGTATACTTTGTGTTAATCTTTGCTTGGTTGTTACCTGCTTTACAGCTAGAGAGGAGAAACTTGACTAGAGAGATGCGTCGCTATACGAGAGCCTTCCAGTGCTTTTCTGTGGAAACCTGAGGGCTAGATGTACATACACATCTCATACTGTCTGTAAAGTAGAGTAAATGTTCAACCGCCGAGTTCAGTCACTTCTTAATAAATGAAGAACAGAACAAAAAGTCTGATATACACGACATCATTAGAGTCCCAGTTTCATCTGTTTAACACCAAACACCCCAAATCAAAACGCTATTGTAAACAAAATAACCTGTTAATAGTATATTGTCAAAGGTTGTCATATGACAAAAGCAGCACAATTCCCCCCCATGAGCAGCCGAATATACAAGCAGAGATAAAAACGCAAAGTTCCCTGAACACCGAGATCCTAAAATGCCCTTATATGTATACAGACTATAAATAAAACAATATCTATTACAATGAACCATTCAATTTATTAACACTAATACATTCATACATCAATGTACAAACCTAACAACGAGAACGGGATCAAGAGGAGCCCGTATACAGAGGTGCTTGAACATTTGTGAAGTATTAAGAAATTCATTTAGGAGTTTATTTCTGCATAAATATGATCCGAAACATCATCAGATTTTCACACAAGTCCTAAAAGTAGATAAAGAGAACCCAGTTACACAAATGAGACAAAAATATTTATTGAGGAAAATGATCCAATTACATATTAGTGAGTGGCAAAAGTATGTGACCCTTTGCTTTCAGTATCTGGTGTGACCCCCCTGTGCAGCAATAACTGCAGCTAAACGTTTCCTGTAGCTGTTGATCAGTCCTGCACACCGGCTTGGAGGAATTTTAGCCCATTCCTCCGTACAGAACAGCTTCAGCTCTGGGATGTTGGTGGGTTTCCTCACATTAGCTGCTCACTTCAGGTCCTTCCACAGCATTTCCATTGGATTAAGGTCAGGACTTTGACTTGGCCATTCCAAAACATGAACTTTATTCTTCTGTAACCATTCTTTGGTAGAACGGCTTGTGTGCTTAGGGTCGTTGTCTTGCTGCATGATCCACCTTCTCTTGAGATTCTGTTCATGGACAGATGTCCTGACATTTTCCTTTAGAATTCTCTGATATCATTCAGAATCCATTGTTCCATCAATGATGACAAGCCGTCCTGCCCAGATGCAGCAAAACAGGCACAAACCATGATCCTACCACCACCATGTTTCACAGATGGGATAAGTTTTTATGCTGGAATGCAGTGCTTTCCTTTCTCCAAACACAATGTTTTTAATTTAAACCAAAAAGTTCTATTTTTTCTCATCCGTCCACAAAACATTCTTCCAATGGCCTTCTGGCTCGTCCACGTGATCTTGACAAGCAGCAATGTTCTTTTTGGAGAGCAGTGGGTTTCTCCTTGCAACCCTGCCATTGTTGTTCAGTGTTCTTCTGATGGTGCACTCATGAACATTAACATTAGCCAATGTGAGAGAGGCCTTCAGTTGCTTAGAAGTTACCCTGGGATCCTTTGTGACCTTGCTAAACGCCTTGCTCTTGGAGTGATCTTTGTTGCTCAACCACTCCTGGGGAGGGTAACAATGGACTTAAATTTAATCCATTTGTACACAATCTGCCTGACTGTGGACTGGTGGAGTTCAAACTCTTTAGAGATGGTTTTGTAACCTTTTCCAGCCTGATGAGCATCAACAACTCTTTTTCTGAGCTCCTCAGAAATCTCCTTTGTTCGTACCATGATACACTTCCACAAACGTGCTGTGAAGAGCAGACTTTGATAGATCCCTGTCCTTTAAATAAAACAGGGTGCCACTCACACCATTGATTGAAAACAACTGACACTAATTTCACCTTCAAATGAACTGCTAATCCTAGAGGTTCACATACTTTTGCCACTCACTAATATGTAATATTGGATCATTTTCCTCAATTAATAAATGACCAACTATAATATTTTTGTCTCATTTGTTTAACTGGGTTTTCTTTGTATACTTTTAGGATTTGTGTGAAAATCTGATGATGTTTTAGCTCATATTTAAGCAGAAATCTAGAAAATTCTAAAGGGTTCACAAACTTTCAAGCACCACTGTAAGAGGAGAGTAGTGAAGGTTTTAATATATACATATAATTCATCTACAGTCTGAAAACTGCTCTAACCTCAATTTTGTAAAAAGAAATCCTCAGCCCTGGCTAAAAGAAAAGCCAATTTGAAAGGAAGAATGGGGGTGTGATAAACTCTCCAAAATGGAATTTACACCTGTTTTATGGACGTTGAAGCTGATACAAAGCTATCTGCTGTTATTTAAGTGAATGTTTATCCTGTAATAATTAATCCCTCTTTGCACGTTCCTCCATCTTGTGCCTGCGCATGAGGATGAAAGAAAATTTGATCGTACAAAAACCATAAACCTCATGTTTAGGCTCAAGTGCCAGTTTTCTATAGTACACACAAACCTTAACACACTCTTACCACATCTAGCCCTCCAGAGGTGCACTCCAGCTGTGCCTTCCAGTTCCAGTACTGTTTTTAACACCCTCCTCAAGTTCATTTCACTTCAGTTTGTATCACTAAAGTACAGACCTTCAGCCCAAGACTGAATTAAAGCACATATAAAGGAGGATTAAAATTTCTTCAGATTTTTTGCATATTCAGAATAATTCTGGAAAGGAAATGTTTCTTGTAGCAGCTAAAAGTCTTTGTATTTTTGCTTTAGTGTTTGTGTTCCACTCTTTCTAGTTTAGAAATGTTCTTTGAGACAGGCCCAAACCCTGATACTACCACCACCATGTTTCACAGATAAGGTTCTTATACTGGAATGCAGCATTTTCCTTTCTCCTCATTTAAACAAAAGCTCTAGTGTAGTCTCATCCATCCACAAAATATTTTTCCAATAGCCTTCTGGTTTGCCCGTGTGATCTTTAGCAAACTGAAGATGGCCAACGATGCTCTTTTTGAGACCAGTGACTTTTGGTTGTTAGGTTTCAAAAAACATAAGTCTGAAAAGACATTCCTTCATAATGATTATTAACTTTGGTCAAATTGCAAACTGGTCCTTATTTCAATCTAAACCAGTGCTTCTTTGGGGGGCAGTGAAATGAAAATTTGTGGCCGAAACTGAAACCAAAAAGAACAACTTTTTTTTTTCGCAGTTTGTCATTAATTTTGCCACTTTTTTCCACCGTTGCATAAATGAATTAGCCTTAATGTATTTTTGTCTTGCTTTTCAAGCAAAACCATTTTTTCTTACTGAAAAAAAAAGTTGTTCTGAGTCTCAGGCATTAAATCTGTATGTAATTATGTAAATGTACTTTATATAAATTTCACATATCAATACTTTGACTCTTTCTAGATTTAATCCTTTACTTTATGACCAGTTCCAGCTAAATTTGATAAATCACAGATCTCATACAGAAGCTCTTACATTTCCCTCATTTTAGTCCTCATATTAGCTCCTGTCTACGTTTGATCTGTTCCTTATGTTACTCTGTTCCTCCAAAAAGAAGCCTTAAAATTTCGAGACTACTGTTTCGTTAAACGACAAAGACTAGAATACAGACCTGTAAAACTTTTCTAAACATGTAATGTTTTCAAATGTAATCAGTAACAGTATTCTGTCTCATTGACCAGTCTTAGAGTTCCACTGTCAGTTAGGAAGCTTTATAAAAAGAGAGAGAGGGCCCCACATAGGAAGTGGGCAGCAAGGGCACTCACTAGGTAATGAGACAGACCCGATGAGGACTTGATTAAGTGCTTGTTTTGCTCCTAAATAAATGTGAACAAAAGAAGCACAAATGTGAACAAAACCCTCGCTCTGTAGAGCCCTGCTTCCACATGGCCCACGTTTGCTGCATTTAAGAGCGCCTCGCCCCACGCTGGCTATGATCTGATCACGTCATCAAAAACATCATTGTTCTGTATAAATTATTCAGTCTTTTCATTCAAACACTGAAGTGCTTTTTTTTTCTTTTTGCTATTTTCAAATGAATATTTGTCACTTTTTTCTACGTTGAGCTTAAGGGCTATTGGGTGTTTTACAGACAGTACTGGAACACATGGGAGCTTTCGACCAGAGCACCTCCTGTACTGTTCAGCACAACTACAGCAAGTTAGAGAACAGGTAGAGAGTCATGACATCAGCAGAAATGTGGATTTTCTTGGTTGTTTGGTGTCGGATCCCAGGTCAGGTCCCACGATTGATAGTTTGAGAAGAAAGAATTACAAATGCCAGTGGTGGGACATCCATATGTTCTTGTTCCGTTGATCATACGTGGCAGAGTTTTTACATATTCGGTATCTGAGCAGCGCTGGGTTTCTGTAAATGCCAGTACAGGTGAACGTGGAAGCACAGAGGTAAAACCCAGCCTGACTAAGACTTTCTCAGCTCTGCAGCCTCTAGTACAGATTCCACCCACGTTTCCAAATGGTGGACGACGATGAGGGTGGAGACTGAACGTCACTTTTGTTCTCTCCGCGGTCCGTTCGCTTTAGACGTTATATTTTTATATATGTGTATACATGTATGTATATGAATATTTACACCAGTAAACACTATGTAGTGACAAAAAAAGTAGAAAAATAAACCGCTTTGTGAAAACAGGCTGCGTCCTTGCCTCTTCTTTTTCTTCTTCATCTTCTAACTTTGACCTCTCCTCATCTCCGTTGCTCTCTTTTCCTTTTCACCCACGTATAGATCTCCTCAGACACACCCTGTGCTCTTCGTCATATCTTTCTCATCATCCTCACACAATAGTCTCTTTTCTCTTGTCGTGTGTTTCTTATTGTTTCTGGTTTCTGTGAGTTTCTTCGTTTTGTCCTCTGCTGCCGAGCTTCTTCTGTCACCAGCTATTTACTGAAAAGGGGGAAAAACAAACAAATATGAATGAGGTGGGACTTTCTTTGCTTTCTGTTTATCTGTGTCAATGTTTAAAATGAACAAAAAAGGGAAAGTAGTAAATGTTTTTAAGTATTTACCTAGTTTGTAAGAAGGAAAGTGATTAAGGGATGAAAGGAAGATGAACGCTTTAATGGTTTTTGGTTAAAGTGCTAGAGGATCAAATAACAAAAGAAAAAAAAGTACAAATGAGAGAGATGGAGAAACGAACAGATGAAGACAAAAAGAGAGACTTCTAGAAACAAGCAAGCAAAAAGAAATAATAGTAAAAATCTAGGAAGAAAAGAAAAGTAAAGAAAAAAGGAAAGGTTATGGTTCATTTAGAATGAAACAGCAAGCAAACAAATAGACAGACAAATAAAACGAATAGAGAGAGAGAAATAAATCTAGCCGTTTAACATGAAAGGGAGGAAGGAACAAAGAAGAACAGAATGACAAATATAATACATTAATGAATAAATCATTGGCTCCCTGACCAGAACAAGCAGGGATTAAATGTGAAAAAAGAAAATTAATGGCTGTATGATGCAATGAAGACTAAATGGAAGAAGTACAAAAAAGAGAGAAAGCCTAAAAAAATAATAAAAAACAATTAAAAAATCCCCCAACAAAACTATGAAAGAAAATGCAACCAAAGAAAGACTAATGAATGGAAAAATGAAGGAAACACAAAGAATGTCAGGACAGGGCTGAACAAAGAATAGGAATTAATTTAGACTAAAGAACAAGCATGATAAATAAGTAAACAAGACAATAAACAAAAGAACAAAGGAAACAGTAAGGACTAACACAGGGAAGGGAATTCGTAAGTTACAATACAGCATCTGTAAAAATTAAATTTGACAAAGAAACAATATTCAAAAATGTCCTGCTGCTCTTCCTAACTCCTAGTTATCTGCTAACAAACCAGCTCCCGTCTGTTCCAGGTCAGAATGATAGAGATGCACCCGATTCACTGTATGTTATACTGAAATGGCTCTGTGATTTATTCAGTGCTAAACAAACATGTTTAATATTTACATACATATTTAATTAGTTAGTGGTTACTGGATTTATTAAGCAATTCCTTAAAAATCCATGTTTTAAAATTTCATTTGGTCCACTACTGTGGAACTTCTACACCTGGAGTTTTTTGATAGACAGGAAAAAAGTCAACAATTCAGCAAAGAAAGAGAAAAAAAAATCCAAATGGTACATAAAACCAAAATACACAAAAAGAATCAACATTGAAAAAAGAGAGATAATACAGAAGGAAAGCAGGACAAAACAAGCAAGAAAATGAAGGCAGAAAAAAGAGAAAGGCTTGACCAGGAAAAACAAGGCAAATGGATTATTAACAAAGTAAAGAAATAAAACTTGCAGAAAGGACAAAGTAAAGAGAGGACAAAAAAGTACAATAAACAAAGAAAAAGAAAGAATAGAAAATAATGATGGGAAAAAGGAGGACAAGTTTAAAATAAAGAAATATAGACTGTAAAAATAAAGCAAGCAAAAAAAATTAGAAAGAAACAGGAAACAGGAATAGAAAGTAAGGACAGAGAAAGAACAAGAAAGAGAAAGAAATTTAGAGCATAAAAGAGAGCATGACGATCACCAGGGAAAGCAAACAGACTGAGAGACTATTATATTATATTATGTTTTTCTTAAACTGACACAGCATTAGCTATAGAATTATATACAGCCATTTGGGGGATAGCGCCGTTGCCACGCAGATCCTGACAATTCCATTTCAATTCCCGGCTCAGGCTTTGCCTGTGTAGATTTTGCATGTTCTCCCCCTGTCAGTGAGTGTTTTCTCTAGGTTCTCCAGTTTCCACCCACATTCCAAAGACATGCGTTAGGTCAAATGACCTCTCTAAAGTGTCCCAGTGTGTGTGTGTGTGTGTGTGTGTGCCTATGACAGATTAGGGGCCCTGTCTAGGGTTGGTTTCTGCTTGCTGCCTGTTCTACCAGTTAGTTCCTGGCTCCCCGTGACCAGAAATTAGATTAAATATATATAAAAGTAAATAATTAACTAATAATTAACTAATTGTTTAATTAAAAAATAAAGTCAGAAGACAATCAGGACAAAGCAAAAAGAGCTCAAAAGAAAGAATGATTGAAAGAACTAAAGAAAGAGAATTAAAGAAAGAAGAGAGGAAAACAAAATAAGAAACAGAAATAGGAAGGAAGGACAGAGAAAGAACAAGAAGGAAATTCCAACTAAAGTTATCACAAATAAAGAGACGGAAAAAGAAAGAAAGAAAATTGAATGGAAAACAAAAGATTACATGAAAGAAATATAATTAAAATTATATTAAACCTAAACACTGAAAGAAATAAGTAAAAGAAACAAATAATTAAAGAATGAAAAATAAAGAATGACTGAGCAAGAAATAATGAAAAAACGGTGGTAGGAAAAAGCAAAGAAAGCCAGGAAAGCAAGGAAGGAAGAAAGAAAGGAAAGAAGAAAATGAGGAAAGGAAGGATAGGAAAAAAGAAAGGAAGGAAAGAAAGAAAGAAAGGAAAGGAAGGAAAGAAAATAGAAGCAAAGATAGAAAGCAAGAAAATAAATAAAGAAAGGAAGAAAAGAAATAAAGAAAGGAAGAAAAAGAAGAAAAGAAAAAAGGAAAGGAAGCAAAGGAAAGACAGGAATGGAAGCAAAGGAAGGAAGAAAATGAAATAAAGAAAGGAAGAAAGAAAAGAAAAGAAAGAAAAACAAAGAAAGAAAGAAAGGAAGAGAAGGAAGGAAAGGATGGAAGAAAGGAAGGAAAGAAGTAAGAAAAGAAAGGAAGGAAAGGAAGCAAAAGAAATAAAGAAAGTAAGAAAAGAAAGGAAGGAAAGAAGGAAAAGAAGAAAGAAAGAAAGAAAAGACATTTTAGTAATTGATTATACCATGAGCCGCACCAGGAACAGGACAGTCTCAGTTGCCAGCAGGATGATAACCGTGACTATTTTATTATACTTAGTTATTTGTTTTAAGTTTAAGCACATCACCCTAAATTGTATGTTTTGTCAGATTCTAAATGGAAAACCCTTTTTTTTTACACAAAATGTAATGCACATGCACATGTTCAATGTAATGATTCATTTTTTCCAACAAGGCATTGAAACCGATGTTCAGTGTGACTCCCTTACATCTAGAAAACCTGGACAACAGGTCTGCTTAAAGGGGTACAGTAGAAGTTCCCCTTTAAAATCAGTACGTAATTTAGTCATGTGACCTGTGGCTGAACGCATGGTGACGGAAAATACCCATAGACGATGATGACGACACATATTCGTGATCGTTTTCTTTATTCAGACACTGAATCCAACCAGGCTACTTTTATATGAGTGCTATACTGTATAAACCGAGGTAAAGAAAAAGCAGAATTCATACAGTATATACTTTAATCACAGCTCTCAAAAAAGAAAAGTAACACCAGGAATCACACCAAACGACAATCTCTGCCAACGAACAGGAATGAAATTCATTTTAAACATGACGCACACAGATTGAAAACTGAACGTAGTACAGTAGAAAAAATGTACATTCATAATAAACGATAAGTGTGGAGGACTTTAAATAGAGAAGACAGAGAGCACTTATCCATACAGACGATTAAAAAAATCAGTTAGTGTAGAATCAGGACTATATGCAGCATATACACGTACTGTATCTCTACATACACATCACAACTTTTTTGCTTGTTTGCTATTAGAGAAAGATTTCTTCCTAACGCTTCCTACCAAGCCTGAATTCAGAGATCAATACAGAAACCTACAACTATAAATCAGAAAAACGTTGGTACAGTATGGAAAATGCTAATGAAAAATATATGCAGTGTTTCTTACATTTACTTTGACTTTTATTTCATTGCAGACCATATGAACCAGGGATATTTCAATTCATTTGTTAATAAACATCCATTCCTGCATTTCAGGCCTGCAACACATTCCAAAAAGAGGTGTGATGGGACAATTTAGGGCTAGTAATGAAATTTAAAAATTAAATAATGATGTGATTTCAAACAGGTGATTATAATCATAATTTGGTACAAAAGCAGAAACCAGTATAGGCTGAGTCTTTGAGAAACAGAGATGATCAGACGATCTCCAGTTTACCAACAAATGTGTAAGAAAATGATTGAAATGTTTAAAAACAATGTTCCTCAAAGAAATATTACAAGATATTTACATATTTCAGTCCTAACTTTTTCTGATTTGTCTTGATTTGCATTGTCTTGTTGATAAATTGATGGAGGTCCCTGATAAAGATGTCGTCTTGAAGGCAGCTTATGTTGCTCTAAAATCTCAGTACTTTTCTGCAGTAATGCTGCATCACAGAAGTGTAAATGACCTTCACCAAGGGCCCTGACCCAACCCCATGCCATGACAGAGCCTTTCTTTTGGACGTTTTTTTGTCTTTGGTCCGGAGCACACGGCATCCATTTCTTCCAAAAAAGATCTGTTATACTGATGGGTCTGAGCACAATCCCCATTTCCACTGTCTGATGGTCCATCCCAGATGGACCAGAACCAAGAGAAGTCGGCGCCATTTCTGGACATGGTTATAACATGAGGCTTCTTTTTAGCACAGTAACGTTTTAAGTGGCATCTGTGAATGTAACTCTGTACTATAGAGCTTGATGAAGAGTTTGATAAAGTAATCCCTTGCCCATGTGGTTCTATCAGCTATTGATGAATGATGTTCTTAATGCAGTCCCGTCTGAGGGATCAGAGATCACCCCTCTTCAGTTTAGGCTTGTGCTCTTACCCTTTATGCTCTGAAATTCCTCCAGATTCCTTGAATCATTCTATGATATTATGCTCTGTAGAGGGAAAAATATATAAATCCCTTCCAGTCTTTCTTTGAGGAACATTGTTTTTAAACATTTCAATGATATTCTTACACATTTGTTGATAAACTGGAGATCCTCTGATCAGCTTTGCTCCTCAAAGACTCAGCCTTTCCTGGATGCTGCTTTTGTACCAAATCATGATTATAATCACCTGTTTGAAATCACACCATTATTTAGTTTTTTACCTCATTACATTTACAGCATTTAGCAGATGCCCTTATCCAGAGCGACTTACAAATGATACAGTCTTACAATCCAAGCAATTGTGGGTTAAGGGCCATGCTCAAGAAGCCAACAGTGGCAGCTTGGCAGAGGTGGGCTTTGAACCCTGGACCTTCTGGTCCATAGTCCAGTACCTTACCTGCTAGGCTACCACCGTCCCATTACTGGAACTAAATTTGTCCCATCCCAACTTTTTTTTGGAACATGTTGCAGGCCTGAAATGCAGGAATGGATGATTATTAACAAATGAAATGAAGTTGACCAGAAAAAAACATGATAAATCTCAGGTTCATACTGTCTGCAATGAAATAAATGTCAAAGGAAATCTAAGAAACTCCATGTTTTTCATTTATTTGCATTTTTTATACTGTCAGAGATTTTTCTGATTTATTTCATTTGATATGCTTGTCTAAAATTCAGAAACATATGAAACACAAAAAAGAGGTATACCTATTGCACGGCTTTAGATAATTTAAGTAAGTTTACTTTGTTTGCATCTTTTCAGATGGAACAGTCCCGTTTTGTCAGTTTGGCAGCATGATAATTACGGAAAATGAAATTTATGGACAGAGCGTATTTTGGTCATTGGAACCATTTTAACAGTTTCTTCTCTGTTTAGATTTTATTCAGCATTTTACATGACTAAATAACTTTTAAATAGTTATAGTTTTAGGGTGTATAAGGCTAGATCTTCTGATCTATGAACACAGGCTGAAGAGAAAGGGTTACAGGAAGGTTCTTCAATAACAGTGAAGTAAACAGGTTCGCCTGCATCGCAGGGCTTTCTGAAAGACCCAGAGTTTATACATTTTATACATAGTAGATGAATAATATACCTGCACTGATATGTAATATTTATAACTGCATCGATATGCACTGCTTTACATTTGCATTAAATATATAGATATAGATATTCACGTGATGTCATTAACAATAAAAGCCAAACCCGTTTGCTGGTTGATAGGACAGTAAACATTCAACTCAAAAACAATCTGTAAACTGTAACGATATAAAAAATAAAATAAAACATTCACTGTTTACAGTATTTTTTTTTTCTCAATGGTTCAATAAATAGCAGCCTTCGTTAGCACATATGTATGGATTGTTTCACGTAGAGGACAGCTGCCTTAAAAATGATCAAAAGTTCATCTGTAGGACTGACATATACTGATGAAAAGCTCAAACTGAAATACCTTTAAATTGCTCTAAAATGTTTATTTTCCCTTTCTATAAAACGCACAACTAACCTGGTGCAAGATGTTCCTTATTTGCTCAACTAAAAATAAATATTATTTATTGTTTTGAATTGAAAACATAAAAAAATGTGGCCACATTAAAGTGACCACTGCTAAATTGTAAAACCTTAAGATGGATGACAGAATAGCGATCGATATGTCAAGATGTCTCTGAGTATGCTGAAATAAACAAAAACAACCCATGACTGCTCATGTTAGACAGAATTAGTAGTAAAGCTCATAAAGATTTATTAAAAATAGTCTTAATATCCTTGCAGAAATTCTCTCAGGTTTGCTCATGTTAAGACTCTAAAGATTTATCAACACGACTTCATAATCCTCTCAGAAATCCTGTCAGGTTAACTCATGTTAGCTAGGATTAGCAGGTAAGGTTATAAACACTTAAGAATATAACGTTTAACTGCTCTCACAAATTCTCTGACAGTTTAGCTCACGTTAGCAGCCAAGATAAACATATATTAGCAAAACCAAATTTCAAAGTTCCGTCCGAAATCCTTAGCTTTAGCTTGTGCTAGCTCACATTAGCAGCCAAGATTATAAACATTTATCAACATGACTTCAAATTCCTCTCAGAAATCCTGTCAGGTTAGCTCATGTTAACTAGGATTAGAGGTTAAGATTATAAACATTTAAGTATATAACTTTGAACTACTTTCACAAATTCTGATAGTTTAGTTCGTGTTAGCAGCTAAGATAAACATTTATTAACAAAATCTGAAATTTCTCTCAGAAATCCTATCAGGTTAGCTTGTGTTAGCTAGTCTTAGCAGCTAAGATTATAAAACTTCAAACTCCTATCGGAAGTCCTGTCAGGTTAGCTCATGTTAGCTAGGATTAGCAGTTAAGATTATGAACATTTAAGTATATAACTTTAAATTCCTCACAAGAATTCTGTCAGGTTAGCTTGTGTTAGCTAGTGTTAGCAGCCAAGATTATAAACATTTATCAACATGACATCAAATTCCTCTCAGAAATCCTGTTAGGTTAGCTCATGTTAGCTAGGATTAGAGGTTAAGATTTTATACATTTAAATATATAATTTAACTCCTCTCATGAATTCTGACAGTTTAACTCAGGTTAGCAAACTTTATTAGAAAAACCTCGAATTTCCCGAAATCCTGTCAGGTTAGCTTGTGCTAGCTAGCATTAGCAGCTAAGATAAACATTTATTTAACTTCAAATTTCTCTCAGATATCCTTTAAGGTTAGCTTGTGTTAGCTAGGATTATGAGGTTATGATTATAAACATCTAAGTATAAACTCCTCTCACAAATTCTGACAGGTTAGCTCGAGTTAGCAGGTTACATTTATCAACATGACTTCAAATTCCTCTCAGAAATCCTGTCAGGAAACAAAAATTATTAATAAAATAATTGATAAATTATTAACATGTATTAGTAAACGATGTGTGTTTATATTCTCCCTCTTTAAATCTTTATCAACATGATTTCAAACTTCTCTCAGTAATCCTGTCAGGTTAGCTAGGCTTAGCAGCAAAGATGATAAGCATTTAAGTATATAACTTTAAATTCCTCTCAGGAATCCTGTCAGGTTAGCTTAGCAAAGATTAGAAGGTAACATTATATACACTTAAGTAAAAACTTTAAATTCCTCTCAGGAATCCTGTCAGGTTAGCTTAGCAAAGATTAGAAGGTAACATTATATACACTTAAGTAAAAACTTTAAATTCCTCTCAGGAATCCTGTCAGCATAGCTTGTGTTAGCTAGGCTTGGCAATTAAGATAAACATTTAAGTATATTACTTTAAACTCCTGTCAGGAATTCGGTGAGGTTAGCTTGTGTTAGCAGCTAAGATAAACATTTATCAGCACAACTTCAAATTCCTCTCAGAACTTCTGTCAGGTTAGCTTGTGTTAGCTATGGTTAGAGGTTAAGATTATAAACATTTAAGTATATAAATTTTAATTTCTCTGAGGAATTCTGTCATGTTCTCTTGTTACGTTAGCTACCGTTAGCATCTAAGATAAACATTTATCAAGACAAATTCAAATTCTATTAGCTAGGATTAGAGGTTACAATGGTAAACATTTAAGTATGTAACTTTAAATTCCTCTCAGGAATCCTGTCAGATTAGCTTGTTAGCTAGTGTTAGCAGCTACGATTATAAAACTTCAAACAGATTGTTTATATTGAGTTAGCTAGCATCAGAAGCTAAGATTATAAACATTTACCAACACGACTGCAAATTCCTCTCAGGAATCCTGTCAGGTTAGCTCGTGTTAGCTAAGATTAGAGGTTAAGATGATAAACATTTAAATATAGAACCTCTCTCAGGAATTCTGTTGCCTAGCATTAGCAGATTAGGTACTAAAAGATTATGAACACAATCAGGTAAGGTAATGCTGGCTAGCATTAGCAGATGCACGCTGATTCAGAGGCTTATAAAATCAGATTAGAAACCGTGTGCTTCATGGAACACAAATCATTACCTTATATGGACACAACGACACCATCTGTGGTTCTAAGGACACGCCTACTCAGAGACATACATTGCCATATACAGTTTCTACTCAATGACAAGCATTCTGTGGCCTATAATAGATTTATGACTAATAATAATAATAATAATAACAATAATTTAAATGGCATTTGCTGTACAGGATGATTTATGCCCCTAGTGGCCACCTTCCAACATTGCAGTTGGAATGTATGTAGATTTGGGAAGGCATTTATAAAAAAGTTTTTTTTTTTTTTTGCTGAGATACACCTTCTATTGATTAAATAAAGAGCTGAGTTTGTGTGTGTATGTGTGTGTGTGTGTGTGTGTGTGTGTGGGTGAGATCCAGCTCTTGGACTGTCGGGGCTTGTGAAGATTTGCTGCTTCACAGATGCAGGATTTTGCTACACTGAGCACTTCAGCGCATTGATTAGACCGTTAAGATTTAATGCCTAATTAAATCAGAAGTCGAGGAGCTTGTGGGAGTTGTGGGGTGTGTTGACTCGCATTGATTTGCTGTGTGTGTGTGTGTGTGTGTGTGTATGTATATATATATATATATATATATATATATATATATATATATATATATTTATGTGTGTGTGTGTTTGTGCGTGCTCTCCTCAGCAGATGTACAAGAGACCTTTCTAATCAACTATCAAACTGTATTAGGTCAGCTAAAACACAGACATGGAATATTTCTCTCTCTCTCACACACACACACACACACACACACACACACAGAGTGTGTTTGATGTCAGCGTAAAACAGAGCATGAATTACATTTCACATTCAGTAAGAAAAAACTAATCGAACTCAGGATCATAAAATCCCTCCTGCTTCAGCACGACAGGGCTCTTTCTGGAACTTTCTCTTTTTGTGAACTTCTTCATAGAACCCATGCTGTCTCTGTAACCTAATATACGGACCCGCAACTGCAAAAGCAGGCTTTGCTGCACTCGCAGTGTGTATCTGTGTGTATCTGCTAATGAAGTAAGCTATTCCAGCAAATGGAAGATGTAGATTTAGGTTACAGGATCCAGTACAGTGGAACCTTGGAATTCGAACGGATCTTCACTCGAACAATTTGGACATCGAATGGCATGTTTTTGTTTTTTTTGCCCACAAATTTGAACAAAAATTCTGACTTCAAACATGGGTACCCTAAATAAAACAGTCAGTGGTACGGTCTTCCAAAGACGCTGCACCTGGTCCAGTCCAGTCGATGGTGATAATGCACCGATACGGTATGAAAATCACCATAAAACCAAAAAGAAGAAGAACTGGGGCACCATCAAGGCATATTATGTATATTATAATCTATTATTTTATTATTATATCATGTATTTGGGGTATAACAATACACTCTGCTCACGATTTGATTCGATTCACGATACTGAGTGTACGATTCGATTTTCTCACGGTTATTGCTTTCATTGACAAAAAAATTACTTTTTTATTACTGTAGTGTAAACAATGCATTTTCTTGTATAGGTTTTTTAACAATAAAACTTTTGTTTTTTTTCTGAAGAAACTGAAGTAACAATTCAAAGTAATGTGCACTTTTCTTGTATAAAAACTTAAACAAAACGAAACTTTAGTTTCCTGCAATTCAAAGAAATTAGGATTCTCACTGAGAATGGGATATGCGTCTGTGAGAATGACTGCGCCATCTGGTGCTCAGAAATGCAATTGCGTTAGATGCAAAAATCAAGGATTTATAATCCAATTTGACAGACGATGCATCGTCCCACCCGATGACGGAGATCGTCCCATTTTTGTATCGCAATTACACGCCTATTATGTATATCAGTCTATGGGTCCCTCAGTCTCAGTGCCACTGTCCCAGTCTTCATATTTCAATTATTTCACGTATTTCTTGATCATTATTGTATTACATTCCTTTGCTTTATTCCTGCTTTTAATTATGACTTGTATATGAACATAGGGGTACAAAAAACAATCATTTGGGGTTGGGAACGGATTAATCCTATTTCATTCAGACTTTGAACAAATCTGAATTCGAATGGCCTTCTGGAAAAAATTAAGTTTGAATTCCGACGTTCCACTGTATTATACCCCATTACGTTTTTACTTAGAATGATAAATCATTAAAGAAACGTTACGATTTATTCATTTTTAAATAATAAGTGGTGTATTTTGAATGCTTTGGTCAGTTTAAACTTTGTTCATAGAAAATGAGAAGTGGAAAGGTACCAATACTTTTGCTCATGTTTGGTCTCTTTGACCTGTTTACATGCTAAAAAAATAAACTAACAGGATTCTTGGGTGACACAAGCCCCTCTCGCCAGCACCTAATGGATTTCCAGATGACAAAGAAATCCCCAAAAGAAGTTAAAATCTGGAGTAAAAACAATGAGCTAAGCTTTGTGTTAAACATAATCCTTGTGTGGGACTAACAGTACCACTATGGAAATGGAGGCTGTAGCTGAATCCACCAATCTGATGTACAAACAGATTTCATTTCAATAGAGAGCAAAAAAACTAAACAAAAAACAAGCAAAAAAACCCCATCGATTTGTGTGTAAGAAGTGATTACGCCATAAATAAGAAACACGTTTGGAGTTTTGCTGTTCCAACAAACCAGTGACATCATACTGAGCCCAAACACACTCTGACACACGGCTGGTGTGTGTTGGGCCGGTGTGTTAGCGGTGGTGCGGTGTGACGAGGCCATCGGGAGCCCGTCGGTTTTCGTCTGTTTGTCGGACGAGGTGTGGGGGCTTTTTGCTTTAGTCTAGTCTCGGCTTTAGTAGGGCATGAAGCGACTGTACGCTCCTCTGCACAGGCTAGCCTGCAACATCAAAGATGAAAAACAAACAGAAAAGGGCCAGGTCAGAGTGATGGAGGTGCAGCCCTGCCTTCCCTCGCTTCCCTCAGCCCTTTCCTTCCTGTTCCAGCTAAAAAAAAAACAAAAACAAAAAAACACACATTTTCTTTTTGCGGGCAAGCGTTAGGGAGCCAAATGTGTGCACACTATTAAAAAAAAAAAAACTTAAATAAGACACAGATGAGTTTTGTTTTGTTTTTGTTGTTCCAAATGAATCAGTGGCCCCTAACTAACGATTCAATACATAATTGGCCCATTTTTAATAATATTTTGTCCATTTCCAATAGGTTCTAGAACTAAAATGAAATAAATCCTAAAAGAAACAATACTATAATAAAAACTCTGAGATGAGAACCAAACCAATGCCCGTATGCTTATGTGACTGTGTGTGGTTTATAAGCCCATCTTTGATGCTGATGCAGACAGAACCAACCTCAGATGATCTGTGCTTGGTAAATAATATGTAGTTCGTCTTTAACAATAGAATAAGACACTAAATCTAAAGGTAGACTGAAGTACATTTAAAGAAGCTATACAGTTGTTTTTATTCATTGAATGCCCAAAAGTATGCAGACACCCCTTCTACTTTGTGAGCTCTCACTTTCAATTTCAGTTGCCCTCACTTGCTTAGTAATTAGTTTTTTGTATTTGTTGCCTAAACGTTACGACAACCTGGTTGACCGATATGGGTTTTTTTGTGGCCGATGCCGATATTTAGAGAGCAGGGTGACTGACGGATGATATAAAAGCCAATATCACATTTTTTTTGCAACTGAGAAAACTAATAATAATTTATTGAACTTAAATGATTTTATTGATGCTATAAATGCACTGTCTCTGTTTGCACTGTCTTTTTAAATACATAATAATAAAGTTTATTATTGCTCTTAACAACATTTATTACCACATTACAGTATTTGTTTCTTTGAAAAAATCCATAAATACTAGCAAAAAAAGAAACAATGTTAGAGTAGTTCACGTGTCTCAGACCATATAGTGTAAGCTGTAAAATGCAACATAACCTAATTAAGAAAGCAATTATTATTATTTTTTTAGAATTACATTTAAAGAACATTCTTATGAACTATTTAGTGTTTCTTCTGAAACACAGATAGTTCTTCTGACAGCTTTCTGCTGTCTTAAGAAAATCTTCTTAAGTGTGTACTTTTTCTTAACTTCATTCTGAAGAAAAACTAATAACTTCTAAATAACTTCTTAAGAAATCAAGAAAAGCACACTATACTTTGAATTGTTACTTCAGTTTCTTCAGAAAAAAACTAGTTTTATTGTTAAAAAACCTATACAAGAAAATGCATTGTTTACACTACAGTAATAAAAAGTAATTTTCTTTGTCAAATGTAAAATCAATAACCGTGAGAAAATCGAATCGTGCACTCAGTATCGTGAATCGAATCAAATCGTGAGCAGAGTGTATCGTTACACCCCAAATACATGAAATAATAATAAAATAATAGATTATAATATACATATGCCTTGATGGTGCCCCAGTTCTTCTTCTTTTTGGTTTTATGGTGATTTTCATACCGTATCGGTGCATTATCACCATCGACTGGACTGGACCAGGTGTATCATCTTTATAAGACTGCACCACTGACTGTTTTAAATAATTACTAATAACTACTTATAACTAATTGCTCAAGAACAATTCTAAAAATTCTAAGAACAAGTGGTATTCTTGAAAACATAATGTTCTTAAATGCTTTCTTAACCTTGCAATAGAATCCCACTGGCTGTAAGATTTGACAAGGTAAGCCTCGAAATTTACCAAACTTTAAACAGCTTAGTTATTTGAAATTAGGAGGATTTTTTTTCCTGTTGGTTGTTTCTTCCACCATCACCTCTATTTGTTGTTTGCTAAATTTTTTGGTTTGATGTTTTTGATGGATTAGACTAAACAACGAAAATACAAATTCAAAATGTTCAAGTTGTAAAATGCAACGTAGCCGACATAAGAAAACAGTTAAGATTTTCTTTAGATAATATTTGAGAAATTCTTAGTTCTAGTTCTTTTTTCGAGAATTGCATTTAACAACATCCTTCTGAACTTTTTAGTGTTTGTCTTAAGAAAGGCTTTCATGAATCCGGCCCATGTTTTAAGAAAGAAAATCTTCTTAAGTGTGCGTTTCTTCTTCAAGAAAGCTATGGAAAAATAGTTATTCTTCAAATAATTTCTAAAGAACTCTTCTCTTAAGAACCGTTCTCAGAACAAATGGTATTATTGAAAGCATTCTGTTCTTAAATGTTTTCTTAACCTTACGATAGACTCACACTCGTCTTAGGCTGTAAGAGTTGACAAGTTAAGGATAATTTACTGAATTTAGTTATAATTTACTGAATTTAGTTATTTGAAATATCGTCCTCGTCTTTTGATTTCCACCTTCACCCGACAATTATCGTATTTTCCAAGGAGGATTTTTTTCCTTTGCTCTTTTTCCACCATATATTTCTTACTTGCTAAAATTATTTGAACGTTTGGTTTGATGTTTTTCCTCTGAGCAGATTAAACCAAATAACAGAAATAATGGTAAATACAAATTCAAAATGTGTCTCACGCCATATATTGTAAGCTGTAAAATGTAATATAGCCGACATAAGAAAATGAAGATTTTCAACAATTAAGATTTTTAAAAATATAATATTTAAGAAACTCTAAGGTTTTGTCGAGAATTGTCTTTAAGAACATTTTATGAACTTCTTTGTGTTTGTCTTAACAACCTTCTGCAAGTTTTTTCTTAAGAAAGCTTTTGTCAGTCCTGCTTCAGGTCTTTTAGGCTACATTCACACAGCAGGCAAAGTGACCCCAATCCAATTTTCTCACCGAATCGGATCTTTTTGAGGGGCTGTTCACATCTTTTAACGTAACGTCTATCAGACATTCGTCTGAATGGTTCATGCTCCGAAAATGATACGCATATGCAAATGTGACCTGCTTGTCCTGAGGTAAATAATCAAAATGGAGTCAGAGACAGGCATTTCTTTAATGGTCATGTAAAAAAGACCACGTTTTCCAGCCACGATCACTTCTATGGTTTGCATTTGGTTGCTTTAAATTATACTTTTAAGCCTTTTATTTGCCTTTGACACTTAATCCTTTGGTTTTGAACCCTGGACCATTTGGTTCATAATCCAATACCTTAACTGCTAGGCTACCACAGTCCCAAGTGTATTTTTGTATTTATCGGATATGTATCTGATCTAGAACCACATAGGACAGGGGCTCAGGTCAGATTTGAAAAGATCAAATTTGCATGTCCACACAGCTCTGAAATAAACAGATAGTCTGCATATCCAACAAGTCGACTAATTACTTAGTGCTTGCTTACCGACTAATGTTCCATATGCTCTGGATATTCGTTATCTGCTATGTAAGTGGTTGTAATGTTTTGTATGTTCATCGAATATCAAAAGCACATCCTGCTAACAAGAAGTCCTACAAGGCGCCAAGCTTGAGAGCCGTGCAGCGAGTTTACACGCCACAGCGTTCTGCATATAAATCTCTGGCTTCGCTCTGATGCCGTCGCCAACCTTCAAAGCCTTACTTTCACTAATGTAGTGGAGTTCACTTCAAACTTTGCTCAGAGTAGAGGAACCAATGCTGAACTTCCTCCAGACTGGAGAAAGAGATTTTTTATGTTCCCCCAGAGGAGCTAATTATCGAATTGCCATCTTTTAAATGCAAAGGAGGGCTGTGTTCCCTTTCCGAAACATTAATCAATTATGATTAAAGAACGAGAATCCAGTTTTTTTTTTTAATCTGTGCTTCGTCTCATTGGATCGGGCTGAGTTTTTTTGGCTCATGAAATCCACCAGTTTGTTCTTGGTCTGCATCAGTATCAGGGCTATCACACTGATAAGCATACACACAAGAGGCTTTACGGTTTGTGGGCCAAACGGAGCGTGGAGCGACTCGTCAGTCTGACAGGAGGAAATTCCGATGAGGGAAGAGGAAAGGATAGAGAAATCAAAAGAGGATTAGGCGAGCATATGTCTTAATTAATGAAAGCTTTTAGCTAGCAGATGCACTGCGGAACACGTTCCCTAGGTTTAACTCATCCAGGTTTAGCTCATCAAAACAGAGATGCTGCTGCTCCAACTGACGTGGCTTGGGTCAGATTAAATGCCATCTTACGAGTGTATTCTCACCCGTGCACTCTCTACACGGTTCTAATTCCTGGAAGGATCATTTCTTCTCACCCCAAAACTTCTACCACCCATTGTTTTTCATCTTTGATGTTGTTTTCTTAAATCTCACCTTTACTCGTAATTAATCCGCCAACATCAGGCACCTTATTCTTCAGGAATGGTGCTGTATGGCATATGCACGGTGCTGCACATGCTAGCTAAAGACAGACATTAACTCGACAGCGCTGAAGATGAAAGTTCCATGTGTTCCACTTAGATACTGTACAGCTCCTTCAGGGAACAACATTTTGGGCAAATAAAGAGCCAGCGTCCCATTTGGAGGGCGGCATAACACTTCAGTCAACATCCCCTGTTTTTGTAGCACATATTCATGTTTGGTTAACTAAATTTATTTAAGAGACTGTAATTGTTTGACTGTATTCTTACAAAAATCATTTTTACATTATAATGTCTGCTATTTGTATGGCCTGTAATGCCGTACAAAAAAAAGAAAATCAGATGAGAAATAACTAGTTTATTGTGCAATTTAACAAGACAAAATGCAGCTCTCCTGTTTACTTGCATTTGTTTGTAATCCAGTCTTTCCTGGACCAATATGGTGGCCGAAGCGGCTAATGCCGCGTCTAGGTATATATGTCTATGCCTGAGATCCTAATGACTCATGTTTTGATACGGAGGGTCAAGGACTCTCAGGACCACCTCCACTGTGAGACCCCACTAAAGTAAATACCTGGGACTCCCCATCAACTTCTAGAACTGATGAAGCCTTTTGGATGAGAGGTGGAACGTCTTCAAGTCCAGTTGCCTTCAACTCATACACTCGAGTCCAGTAAAATAGCACTCAAAAGGTTTGTAACTAGAAGATTGTTAAGTGGTTAAACCACTGACTCTTTCACTTGAATTAAAAATCAACTTTGTATTTTTAAGGAAATAACTAATACATCTAATTTCCCTCCTCAGGTTGTATGGAGTCAGAGCTTCTGACAACTAGTAACACCAAACAGACCATTGTGTTTTGGCTAGAAAACAAAGCATACAGTTAGAAAATCAATAAAATATGAAATGTTATGACAATGATTACATTGCCTCATTGTCATTTTGTTTGCTTTAGAAGGTGAGAATGTTTCCACCTTCCAATAGTGGGGCAAAAAATAAACCTCACAAAATGGTCTGTTTTTTATTATTAGCTGCTTTCTAAATGGGACACAGCCTTTATTTATCTAAGAAACATCAGTGGCACCTGAAGTTCGTTCTGAGTGGAGCACATGGAGTTTAGATAGTGTACGTATATCCAGTATTCAGTGCAGTGAACCCGTGTGATGCTGTATGTTTGTGATTTTATATAAGTAAATATACTATTTCTCTGCAATGTGGTTTATTGTATCAGGATCTAATGTGACTGCAGGATGTGTGAGAAACATATATGGGTGATTCTGCAATTGGGGGTGCTTTTTTATACCATCTTAAAGTAGAAAAAAAAAAAGAAATTTGTAATGATGTCTTGATTACTTCAAGATAATGTTTATATGCTTTAAAGACTTAATGGTGGCTTCAGCTGAGCTTATAATGAGTTTAGTAATTAAGTAGTAATAATTTATAAATAATTAATAATTTATGTGTTAGTAATGTGTTGCCGTAATGACAATTTTCACTTTTTCACGAAAAGAAAGATGCTTAGTCGTGGATTTGCTAATGCTAGTCAACAGCTAGTCTTAGATGCACTTTAAATAAATATAAATAGTGCGAACACTTAATGTTTTTGTGTAAATTATTTCTGTAATGATTAAGTTATTCACATTTCTAGCCGATCTCTCATGGCTAACGTGTGCCTTTGTTTCCATAGAAACAACATAAACAAACGTTCGCTTCAGAAGTCATAGGCTGTTCAAAAATATGCAGAAGTTGTATAGATATGAACAGAAATCTTACATTGTGTCTTTTTAAGTAATTATAAAAACACATTGTGATTAATTAATTAATTAATCACTTTGTTGCGTTTTCATTGGAGCAGAGAAGTTTTAAAGTTCGGGTTGGGGACAAGACCAAAGTAGCAAGTAGGCTATTAATATTTACAACATTGTTTTGACATTTTAATGTTTTTTTCTAACGTGAATTTATAACCTGGTGACGGAAGTCCGCCTTATTGAAGAATCACCCATATGCGTTCGCGTTCAGTTGAATGAATCCCAATATCCACTAGAGGGTGCTAGAGGAAAACACATGACATAATGTACACACGCTTCAAAATCCAAGGGTTTTGCTAACCTGAAACGATGTTTCACTTCAATGAAACATTACTAAAACATAACTAAAACGTGCTCGTTCACGATAAACCTTAATAATAAATATTTTGGGATTGGGGTAGATGATGATACAACGAGTCCATTAGTGTATACACAGATTAATCGAAGTATTAGCATTTAATAGGTGATTAATAAATCGTTTCTGATGCTAGACCCTTAGGACTTTAGACCCAGCTGTTGGTAAGTCCATTTTGAAGTGAACGAAAAATGCACCCACTTTCAAAATGAGCACATATTTGAACCTTTTAAAGGGTGTGGCCGGTATGTGTAGCAGAATGCAGTCATGAGCGCTTCAGAATGGACCGCTGCGTGTGTATTAGCGTATTACTGCAGTGTAGGTATACTGAACTCACCATGGTGCCCACGCTGTACGTGGCGGCAGGGCTGATCGTGTGGGTGTATGGATCGGCCGTTGCATAGACTCTCCCATAGCTAAACACACACACACAGACACACAGGAGTTAAAAATGTGCCCTATCAGAGGGTTTGACTCACTTTGGCTTAGTCACAGAAACACTGCTCAACATTTAATAATGAATTAGCAGAGACGCTGTTAATGGCATGAAGGAGAGAAACGCTGCAGTGAGAGTGTGTGTTCCTGTCAAAGGATGACGGCAACGCAAAAAAGCAAGAACAGTGCAAATCATCATACAGTACTCATGCACTGTCGAACCTATATTCATTCATTCATTTTTATACCCACTTAATCCAATTCGGTAGGTGCACTAAATAGTCCTATGGACTAATTTGAGAGGACCTACCCCCTGCGGCACTCCCACCAAGAACTATATTTGTTCCAGGGCCTTTGTTGGTTTGCATTTGCACCAGTAGTCAAGTCAAGTCAGATTTATTTCTATAGCACATTTGACAATGGAGCATTGTCTCAAAGCAGCTTTACAATTTTAGATTATCTCCTAATATCCAAGCTCAAGCCAAGCCTAGGGCAACAGTGGCAAGGGAAATCTCCATAAGCGTTCCAAGGATTGAATTTTGGGAGGACCAAGATTCAAAAAGGGACACGACCTCCTTGGGCGGCTTAGATGAAAAATGTAAGAATTAAACTAAGTTATCTAGTCAAATAAGTCTGTAGTAACAGTTAAAAAAACAGAAACTAAGTAAATATTAACAGATAAATGAAGTATTAAATATTGAGTAGGAATTATTGAGCTGTGTGACGATGAAATGACGTAAGCTACGCAAATTTTTGCTTAGTAAAGCCTGGACTGTCGGCCCATTTGTCTGTGTTTTTTCAGTGAAGAGCTCTTGTTTATATATCAGTGTATAAGTATATTTAAAACATGATGTTTGAGTTCAACCAAAGTCATTATTAGAGAAATCTGTTCCCCTGGCTGGTATAATCTGACAAAAATGATATAATGTACTGTATTTACATTGTTGGGTTCAAATAACACAGAGAAATACGATTTTCTAAAAGTTATTCTGGCTACTGCGCATGTGCATCCCGCCACTACAAAGGGGCCGAGACCTGCCGCCCCCGTCTATGACACGTTTACTAATATGCCGATTGGATCTTTCTAATCTTTCTAATGATATTTCAACCAGTCTGCTCCTTACATAACGTTGCAGCAAGGCAAATGAATGCTGTCACGCAGTAAAAATTTAAGACATATGATTTTATCACAGAAGTCAAAGTCAGATATACATCTTTTTATACTTGTTCAACTCAACAAGGTGTGGTTTCTGAGAGGGTTTGTTTTTACTGCAAGAAACCTGATCATCCTGTTGTAGATTGTGCTGCTCTTAGGATGAAGCAGAGGTCTCTGAGGTCTGTAGCCTCTGTTTAAACTATAAAACATCCTCAAGAAATGAGAGTGGTCAGGTTCTTCGACCTTTCAAATATATGGTCTTGTTTGACTATTGATTCTCACCTAAAGTTACATGTTAAAATCTGGAGGGACATCAACATCCTAATGGTCAGGCCTAATTGATTGTGTTGGACCACTTGCTTATACAGTGTCAGGATATCAGAATTTGCTGACTATTGTGTATTGCCTCTCATTTTCCTGAAGCAGTTCCACTAAGAAAGGTTCTACCTTCTGGTACATCTCCAGAATTTCAGGGAGCACTGAAGAGATTTCATCACGCTCTCAAATCAGTGTTGAAATCTTATTGTGAAGAGTTTGATTAAGATTGGAACGATGCCATCCTTTAATCTGCCTCTGTACGAGGCGCTCTAAAACTGTTGAAGGAAAAATGGCAGGAGGATAAACCTTCTTTGTTTAATTTGTTAGACAATGTCAGTAGCTTTTAGTGTAAACTTAAGGGAGCAGGTGAACTGGAAACAAAGAATAATAACATTTATATCATTTAGCAGATGCTCTAACCCAGAGTGACTTACAAGTAATACAATCTTACAATCCAAGCAATCTTGGGTTAAAGGCCTACTTCAAGGACCCAGCATTTGAACCCTGGACCTTCTTGTCCATAGTGCAGGACCTTAACCGCTAGGCTACCACAGTCCCACATAAAACTCTGGTACAGCTAAGCGCAGTTTAATGACCATCCAATTGACATCTGTTTGCTTTAATGACAGAGGTCTTAACAATTATAATAGGAAACAAATATCTATACTCCTGTATGCCTGTCTATGTGTCTGACTGACCAGTCACCTGTCTGGATAGCTGCCTGTTTCTAACTTCTTATCCACATGTTTATCTGAATACATCTGTCTACCCATCCACCTGTCCATGCATCTATCCACCTCTGTCTGATGGCCCTGATCCATCTGTCTATATGTTGTTAATCCACCTCCTCATGTTCCTGTCTGTCCAACTGCTACCCGTCTGTCCATCTTTCTGTTGTCTGTTTGTTGTTGTCAGAAAAACAAGGTATGGGAGAAAATAGGGCCAAAATGGAAAAAGAATCCAAAAATGCTTACTTGATGTCTTTTATAGCTGTCAGTTTGGAAATAATCATTCCATTTTTAGCCCCGTACCTTTTATTTAATAATTTCTTTATTCTACTAAAGTCCATCTTCTGTTTACTCTTTTTTTTCAGTCCTACTCTCTTTACTCTGGCTCTCACTAACAAATAGAGGAGGGCTGCAGCAGGCAGATAAGGCTGAGCCTAGGGCAGAGGGTACATTCATACCAGAATAAAAATACACCAAGAGAGAGAGAGAGAGACAGAGAGATGTGGGCGTGTCCCCAAACACACACTCTGTTTAATATGATGATGAGGATTCTCTTTAGGCTGCATCTGTTAGGAATCACCACATTACATGTGGAACATCTTTATGTCAGATGCACTTCCTAACACAACAGCCCCATTTATCCAAGTCTAGGACCGTCACCGGCACCTCCAGTAAATACACCACTTGAAGCTCACTTTGCATGCCTTACCTGGGATTGAACCCAGGCTCTCTGACCCTGCTGTTTCTGGGATCCTTTATATAGGACAAATAGTCCTGGATTTCATAGGTTTCTGAGTTTGTTCCCCAACTGAAGTTTATGATCTTAAGGTTTTGTACTTATAATCATGGAATAAAGTTCCTCTATAAAATCTCTTGGAAATGGTCTTATTAAAAACAGTGGTTCTAGGTTGAAACTCCATCACTTAAGTTCCCAAGTCAAATTTTCCGGGTTTGATGTTCTGATCTCAAGTTCTTGTCCATAACTGTGATAGCATAATGGTTAAGTTATTGGACTATGGCCCAGAAGGATTAAGAGTCAGCATTTTATTCACAATTTTAAACCTTGGTTTCTTTTAAGTTATTTTCATTGCAGGGAATTAAACGTTTTTTTTTTTTTTGTTTAAAAGAGAATGTGCATCATTTTGCATTGTTTATACTTCAGAAATAAAAACGGAACGTCTTTTATTGAGCGTCTTATCATAAGAAAATCGAATCATGATCTCAGTATGGTGAACCAAATCGAATTGTGGACTCGATTGAAGTTCTTAAGTTTCCAAGCCTGTTTCTGGGCTGAAGTTCCTCTATAAACCTCGTTGTCTAATTCCCTGGGTTAAAGTTCCAGCACTTACCTCTGGGTTTTCACACTGAGTCCGATTTTTATGGACAAAAAAAATACATGTCAAGCTTTTAAAAAGAACACAAGTATATTAATCCTGTCCTTCACACTGAGTCCGAAACTGATGGACTGCGACACTGCATAAAGTGTTTAATCTGAACCTGTTCTGATTTCTGTGTTGTTGGGATGCGCTAAAATCAGGCTGACCAATCAGAGCTCGGTTGTCGGGCAGATCAGCTCATCAAGTTGCTTATAGGACAAGCAACATACCGACTCTAAAAACATGGATATTAAAGAAAAGATGTTGTGGAATAGAACTGAAAGGCTGGAGAATGATGGTGATGAAGCTCACAGTGATGGATGAAAGCGTTTGTTTATTTATCTAAGAGCATTCTGATCTGTTCATGATCACAAAAACACAAACTAGAGCTTCCTGCACTGATCTTCACTCGTGTCTTTGTTTTTCAAGTTGAAGATGTGAAAAAGACACGGTAAAACCTCTGTGACACATTAAGAGAAGGGAAATTAAAGAAAGCAAATGCAGACAGGGAGATTAGACAAAAAAATTTAACCTACTTGGTGTGAAGGTTCCACTACATTAAAAATCGCATCCGTTTTTCTCTTCTGAGCTATAGACATGACTGATCCTAAGTTTCAAAGATATTGGGCTTCAATGCCAGGTTTCTTTGTTAAAGTTTTAGGATTCAGTTCCTGGCCTGAAGTTCATGGACTGCATTTTCAGGACTCATGTTCTATCACTTTACATTCTGGGACTCCAGTTTCTCCAACAGACTTAGGAGTCCCATTATCCCGCTGTATGACTGTGATCCTTTACTTGGTGTGCCTCGTGTATAAATGTATGAAACATTTTGTGAGTTGGTTTTATGTTTCATGAAGTGGAGGCTGAACTCTTAGCCACTCGCATATCCCATAATGCTCAGTTGAGATGGGAATTTGCTCATCGATTAGAGAGGTGGAGGCATTTATGCAGGAACAGAAACAAATATACCAGGAGAGCCGCAACAAAACAAAATAAACCAAACCAAACGACCCTTCCTCAGTCACCGGGGATAAATGACTTTATATAAAGAGAAGACATGAGCAGGAGGAGCAGGAGGAGCAGGAGCAGCGGGAGGGGATCGGTCTCCGGGGGAAACGAGTCGAGTCTTTCATTATTTTCCCCGATGCTACTGATTGGTGTTGGTTCGTGTGGATCGATACTAATATTATCCATAACAGAAGAAAATACAATGGCCCAGTGTGTTCACATTACTGTGTGCAACAAATATGATCTCTAATGCATCGATGATAATGTTCTTCGTGTGATTATAGAGAGAGAGGGGCTGGGGGGGGTCATACCTGTCACTGTATGCGGTAGCTGTGGTAGGCTGGGCATATCTGTACGCTGCATAGCCTCCCTGCAAACACAAACACACAGAAACAAATATCATAAACCACAAGCCAAGACGTTTTCAGGGTCAGTTTACGTGTTCTGTTGATTTCTTATTGAAATCCAGAGGTGGTGAGTAACAAAGTACTTTTTTATGGTACTTGACTGGTCTTAGTTTCCAAGCCTGTATCTGGGCTCTGGGTTTGTGAGCATAAATTCGTGGGTCCAAGTTTCTGTTCTGAAGTTTCTATATAAACCCCCTTGTCAAATTCCCTGGGTTCAATTTCCAGAAGTTTCCATAACCAATGTTTCTGGGTTTGATGTTTTACTCTGAGGTTTCAGAGTATGGAACCCATTTTCCTGATCCCATTTTCCTGGACTGAATGTATCATTCTTAAGTTAGTACTTAAAATCCTGAGCTTAAGTTCCTAGGCTATAATTTATCTGTAATTTTTCTGGGCTAAAATACTGGGGATTGTATTTTTTACTCTTACGTACTACATTTCCAAAACAGACTCATTAGCTTTTAGGAATCTATTTGATCTATCCATTTATCTTCTTTCTCATTTGGGCACTTCGACACAGGCACCTAATGAGGCGCCGATCGGATCCTTACTCCATGTTTATGGGAGGGATGGATGAACGCATGATTGGATGAACAGCTTACAGGCCCCAGCAGTGATCAGACTGGAAAGGGAAGAAAGGCAGAGGAATCCCAAGAAAGGGACAGCGTTGAGTCAGTTCCCAAATGCATCGTTTTGGGAGCTCATGGCATTTAAGAATGTGCTGTCCAATTAAAAAAAGCAGTATCAGCAGTATCACCAGTAGAAAATGATATTTATTATATAAAAATCAGAACATTATAATTTCTTTTAATGTTCAGATAATGCGTTCTACTCCCCAAAATAACTGTATACACTTTACACTGTTTTTATTAATTAAAAGACACTAGAGGTTTCCCTGGAATGCTGACTTCTATTTTTGTGATGAATAAAAGAGGTATATTAAAAACACATATATAATATTTCTAAAAGTTTTGCATAAGTATTTTTTTATTAAGTAGTGTAGTGGAGTTTAAAAGTAGACCTGCTCTAAATTTGGTTTGTTGGACTGAAATACAGTGGCGTTGTTTCAGAGAGTCGATGATAACTATAGTTAGGGTTAAATATCATGATTTAGATTTTATTACTGAATGTTATAATGTCTAGCTATGAGAGATTGAGCAGCATTTATGAAATAATTCAAAGGTATCCTGTGTATATTTTGGTTCCTCTTGTCTAAAAATGCTTTTATTCTGTGTTTTCTGTGGTTAGCTAAAGATGATGATGCCATTCCTGGAGATTTTATAATAATTACCTTCCTAACGATGCTTTCATGATTTAATAACGAGTAAATGTACATAAAATCAGTGGTTCGCTTTTTGACTGACGGTGCTTTTCCAGTGCAGATGCAGAGGTGGAGTCGACAAAGAACTACTTAAAACTCGTTCGTAACTTTGGAGACTAAGAATACTTTTGGGAAACACCCAGAAGACTGCCGTTCTTAAAGTTAGGTCGTTCCTAAAGTTGTTCGTAAGTCGCTAAGATTAATCGCACCCCAGAACTGGCCGGTATTTAGGCTCAGGATCCACAGGCGGTGAATGGGAGAGGTTGTTCTCAGATTTTAAATTTGGTGCCATGGGTCAGCACATGCTGTATATATTCCCAGATTGCAGTCAGGTTTGAATGAGGTTGGTCAAACTTTAGACAGTACTACACACACTGGTTCCTGGATTTCACACACCATGGTTATGGGAAATTGATGGGTACTGACTGTGTGTGAGATTAGATGTGAGGTTATGGCTCCATAATGGTGCAGAGGGAAGGAGAAGAGAGAGACTGATCTGGTGCCAGTGCCAAATGCTGATGTCATCCTCTTCAGCTCTGTGTGTGTGTGTGTGTGTGTAAGAGAGAGCGAGAGAGAGAGAGAGAGAGAGAGAGAGAGAGAGAGAGAGAGAGAATGAGCAGAGGGAGTTTAGAATTTGGTAGTCAGGTTTCTTGCCCTGGTGGAGCCAATCGACTCAATTTTGGGATGAAGCCGAAGCGAAATTGGAGTCGATTTACACCCTCCTGTAATTATCTCTCTCTCTCTCTCTCTCTCTCTCTCTCTGTCACACACACCCTCTGTCTTTCTCTTTGTCATTTCTTTTACGAAGAAGTGGAAAGTTACTCACGTAGATCTCAGCACCATAAAATCCATCCTGATACACCACTCTGAGAGAAAGAGTGAGCAAGAGATTAGGAATGCATTACAAATAAAACTTTAATACAAAGTTATGATGTAAAACAGAGGCTCAGAACACAAGCTATCAGAGCACTATTGCACCAGTATGGTGGTGTCCCAAATATCACTGAGATACATACATGCATACATACAGGTAAGCTCCGTCTAACAACCATCCCATCAACGTCCGTATACTTTAACAGTTTAAGCTTTTAGGTATTAACAATTACAACAATTATATGGCCAAATAAAAATTTTAGTGCCATAAATATTATCTATGTCATACTTTGATGTTTACATACTTTTATAGCTAATTTACTTTCATGAATATTGGTTTTCCAGCATCCCTGGTTCAATCCTGACCTCAGACTCATGCCTGTGTAGATTATGCATGTTTGCATGTTGTATGTTTATTCCATGTGCTCTGGTTTCCTTCCACAGTCTAAAGACATGCTTGTTACTTTCATTGGTGTTTCTGAAGAGCCCTTGTTGTGTGAGTGTATGTGCCCTAAAATGAACTGACACCCTGTCTAGGGTTATTCCCGCCTTGCACCCCGAGTCACCAGCTAGGCATCGGCTCGGCACCGGTTCTCCCCGACCCTGACCAAGATTAAGAGGATAAGAAAGTAAAGGAATGACTTACTTTAACTATGTGGAAAAGCAGGAACCACAGTACAGTTTGAGTTTTGCATGGACACTTTTAGGCGTTGCAGTTTGCTCTGCCCAGAACAGAGATGAAATGGCAAAGTGTGTACTCTGCTTAAAGGTTTGAAGTGTTTAAAAGGTGATACTGCATTGCTTGTTCTGGAAATGGTGGACTTAATCCCTTTTGGTTGTGTGCAGCCAGTGAGGTATGTTAATTTATGTTTATATTCTGCTGTAGTTTTTGATGACTGTGAAAGTACAAAAGTACAAATCCGTGAGTGACTGAAGAACCACGGTGTTGTGTATCTCCTGGAGGGAGTGATGTGTAGATGTGAAAATACTCTTTATATTTATATATCACTGACATGAAGGCACTACCCATAAATGGGGCAGACCTTTATCTCCAGAAAAAAGCTTTAATCCAGCTTGGGATGCTCTTATACAAGTCCTGAATGGTTTGAGGTTGGATGTTGGACTATTCTCCTTTGAAGGTTGTGTTGGAGATGTATAGTTTTAAATCTATAGGCCATGGAGAGAACTTGAGTCCATCCTGGTGTTCAATAAACTGTTAAACCCTTTATTTACGCAACATCCGCAGCATTATCTGGCTGTATTCCAACTCCTACTCTGTATTAATGATTTCTACAAGATGTTGCTTCTACCATTACTGATCCTCCACTGCACTTAACAGTTGGTAGGAGATATTTTGGGGTGAGGACAGTCTGTAGCTTCCATCATCCGGATTTAGGAAGTGTAGTGATTAAGTCCAAAGAGTATACAGAGTGTGGAAGGATGGAGGAGAGCAGTTTTTAGCTGCACTCATGCGTTACATGACTGAGGTGATAAATGATAAATGACTCGGCTTTAGAGGAGGAGCTCGGAGACTTACCAAGATGGATGGGATACGCACTTGTGTGTGTGTGTGTGTGTGTGTGTGTGTGTGTGTGTGTGTGTGTGAGAATAAGGACAGTATGACTAGTATAATATGCAAATGAGCTCTCATATGTTAACTCTGTCTACATTTACAGCAAGCAAACTAGAACACGCAAACACTCAAGGTCTTTTCACACTGAGTCTGATTTTTAAGCAGGAAAAACACAGATGCGATTTTTAACATAGTCGACCCTCACACCGAGGTTGCCACGTTTTAACACTGAAACTCCCTGTATGTTTTTGCTTTCATTAATTTCCCTCCTCTTAATGTGTCATGGAGATTTGGCTTTCACATCGTCAACTTAAAAAAACAAAGATGGTGAGCTTTATCACCATCATTCTCGAGCCTTCAGTTCTATTCCACCAGATCTTTTCTTTAATATCCATGTTTTTAGAGGCAGCCTGTTGCTCGTCCTATAAGCTCTTGATGAGCTGTTCTGCCCGGCGACCGAGTTCTGATTGGTCAGCCTGATTTTAATGCAGAAATTAGAACAGACTCAGATTAAACATATTACGCAGCATCTCAGTCCATGAGTTTTGGACTTGGTGTGAAAAGGCCTTTGTACTGCAAGCAAGTACTTACGCTCCGTAGGCCGGGACAGGTGCAGGAGGCGGAGCTGTGCGGAATGTGTTATAAACGGCTCGCCCTCTTCCTCTCACATTAGCTCCTCTGTACGCTACCGCCGCCCCTGTGGCTGCATACGGAAACCCCGTAACTGCACAGAAAGGAAGGGAAGGTGGTTAGGATAGTGCTACAGACAGAGACAAACAGAGCATCAAGAGAGGGTAGAGCAACAATTCTTATCCTATACAAAAAAAACCCCACATGAGACATGAGTAGTCTGCTTATTTTGATACACAGCCCTTTATTCTGTGTAAGGCAGGTGGAGAACAGAGGCTCCTGAAGGCGCTTTCATGCTTAGAACTGTGTCACTTTTGTCACGAGTTTGCACCGCAGGAACTAAGGATGATAGTTCTTAAATATAGAGACTTTTTTTTAGATCCCACTTCAAGGTAGGGTCTTTTCTCAGCACATAGGAACCCTGAGTGATGTAAGTATTCGGTGATTGGTCCAGACGCAAGTGACGCAAGTGCCCATGCAAGTTGAGCTCAAGTTGGCTTTTTTAAAGCTATACCGATAGCTAAAAAGAAATAATATAAAAAACTGAGAAAACAGAGTGAGTTTGAGTCGTCTATAGGGGTGTAACGATACACTCTGCTCACAATCTGATTCGATTGTCTCACGGATACTGACGTTCCATTTGACAAAAGACATTCCTTCTTATTTCTTTAATGTAAGCAATGCAAAACAATGCATATTTTCTTGTGTTTGTTGTTTTGAAACAATAACTCTAGAGCCACATACATGGAACATACATGGAACATAATGGTCTAACTGTATAATATACCTCCAGAACACCACCAGAACCACAGCAAAACACTAAAACATAGACACACTGAATTCTGGAAGCAGATTATAGATCCAGAGCTGAAGTACAGATAAAAACAAATCGTAAAAGCATAAAAACAATCCATAAAAGAATTCCAGGGCTGCTCGAACTCCAACCTTAATTTAAACTGGACATCAAAAATTCCAAATCCACGTAACATTTATAACAGAAGTTGAAAATCACGTCAAAACGTCAAATTTTAAAATGATTGCGAGAACTCCACAAACCTACACTGGCGTCCTCTACATTATAGGATTGATTTTACTGTTGAACTTATGAACTACCTTATGTTCCATCCAGGTCACTCTGATCTGCTGATCAGCTCCTTCTGGTGGTCCCTAAACCCAGGCTGAAGGACAGAGGAAATCGTGCTGTTGCAGTCGCAGCTCCTAGAGTTTGGAATGAGCTGCCACACCATGTCAGGCTGGCTCCCACATTGGCCATGTTCAAATCCCATCTTAAAACTCGATTTTATCCTTTAGTGCAGTGTTTCTCAATCCTGGTCTTGGAGCCCCACTGCTCTTCATGTTTTAGTGCTTTTCCTGTTTCAACACCCCTGCTTTGACTCAGTAATGGGCTTGTTAATGAGCTGAGTAGTTGGATCAGGTGTGCTGGGAGCAGGGAAATCACTAAAACGTGCAGAGCAGTGGGGCTCCTGGACCAGGATTGAGAAACACTGCTTTAGCGTTTAATTCTGTATGAGAGTTGAGAGATGAGATTTTATGTTGTTTTTTTGTTATTTTGTCAAGTCAAGTCAGGTCTATTTATATAGCGCTTTTTACAATGGAGCATTGTCTCAAAGCAACTTTACAAGTTTAGATTATCTCCTAATAACTACATCCAATCCCAAATTGAGCAAGCCTAGGGCGACAGTGGCAAGGAAAAACTCCCTGAGTGTTATAGGAAGAAACCTTGGGAGGACCAAGACTCAAAAAGGGACCCAACCTCCTTGGGGGGCCATAGATAATAAATCTAAGAGCAAAACTAAAGTCATGGAGTCAAAGTTCGAATAAAATGTGAAGTATGCACATCGGCATTAAGTGGCCCGATGTCTTTTATTATGTTGTGAATATTGTGTTTTATCTGTCCTTCTGTCTCCTGGGTAAGCACTTTGGTCAACATTTTGTTGTTTTAAACTGTGCTTTATAAATAAAATTGAGATTTACACAAAATTGAGAACTACAGAATAGAAGTCCTAATTTGTTTCTACAGCATTGTTTTTTACAAGAGATAATCTAATAACTGCAGAAAATCAGATTTACTTAGTAATCTGATCAGCGAGTTTACAAGCACTTGAGTAATCAGATAATGGGAAACCTTTGGGTTTACACGACCGGGTCAATAATCAGATTTCTACTTCGCAACCAACCAATAATCTCACAGAAATATGTGACAATCTTCAAACTTTAATATTAAACAATCAAATTCTTTGCTTTCTCGAGTATATTCTGCGTTTCAGACTCTCCACAAAGTGTTCGATTGTCGTTTTACTGCCTTTAATTCCGTGGCGTGTTCGATTCTGGGGTTGCCAGATCCCACGAGAAAAAAACCCTCAAGACAATCAATGGAAAAAGAGCCAAATAAAGCCAAATCTTTAGAAATACGTGGACCTGACAACCGTGTGGGTTAGGCAATGAGCATGCATAGACTGAGAACACAGGTGAAATCGGGTAACAGGTATACATGCTATGAGTAATCAGATTACTGGAGTAAAATCCAGCTCTTTATGGGATTTCTTTTTTGATTTCTAGATCGGAGTATGCTGTGTACATGACTACTTCAGTAATCTGATAACTGCAGAAACGTGACTGCGATTGGATTATTAAGTGCATAGGTGAACAAACATCTAGGCCCACACTGAGGATGAGGAAAAAACCTTTTGGGGATTAAGACTCAAAGGGACCCGACCTCCTCTGTAAATGTACATCATGTATATTGATGTATAAAGGGTCAGTGCTGCACTGACAATAACAATCTATAAATCATAACTGATTTCACACTGCGACGTCAAAGTTCATGGAAGGAAAGACGTGACGGCAGTGACTAAAGAAGGCGAGTGCGCAGCTGTGATACGAGCCTCCACAGCGCAGGATCTTCTGCGGAGACACAGAGCAAAGTGCAGTGTGTGTGTGTGTGTGTGTTAGGGGGCAGCAAGCAGGGTCCCGGCAGGGTGCCGCCTCATCCGACCGCACGCCGCTCTCCCCACTCACACCATCTATCTGTGATTATTCTCGCCTGCCAAACATCCAGAGCCGGGGAAAATCCAGCGGGGCTCCGGCGCCGCTGATCTCTTTGATGCTTGCTGTTTAAATCGCTGTCATGCTGAGCATCTAATCTGAGGATGAGAGCAGCCAGGGAATCAACAGCTAGAGCTTAATTACTGCTTTCATACATACACACGAAGAGCGTCAACAAGAAGCGCCCTGTGTTAAGTGTGCTCGAACAGGATCGGCATGGAATTAATACTGCTACATCTAAACGCTCTGTCTCTCTCTCTCTCTCTCTCTCTCTCTCTCTCTCTCTCTCTCTCTTTCTGTCTCTTTCTCTCTTGGTGTTGTTCATATCTGTTTTCTGTAAGGACCGGTGAAGATAATTAACACTAGAAGCTTTTTAATGCCTGCATTGCGTTGTGTGTTGACCAAAATGGGCATTGACTGGACACTACTATAGCCACATAACCTTTTTAGGTTACTGTCATGTAAATATAAAGGATATTTTCACAAGAAAAAGACACAGAGAAATCTCCCAACACATTAAGAGAACAGAATAAAGAAAGCAAAAGCAGACACGGAGTTTTCACACGGTGTTTAGACAAAAAAACGTAGCTACGTTAAAAATCTCATGAGGAAAAGGTCGTACTCGGTGTGAAAAGGCCTTAGGATGGACAATAATAACATCACGTTGGTTGACAATTACAATATGTGTAAAATGCGACTTAGGGGTTAGAGTGTTACATATACACATACATACAGTACTGTGCAAAGGTCTTAGGCCACCACTAGATTTCTTGTTTTAGCAATACTATAATGACCAGATATAATAAACAATAACATTACATTATAGCTTAATAATAATGACTAATAATGAATAGAGCTAGAGCTGTGGACTGTGGTAGCCTAGTGGGTAAGGTACTGGACTATGGACCAGAAGGTCCAGGGTTCAAATCCCACCTCTGCCAAGCTGCCACTGTTGGGTCCTTGAGCAAGGCCCTTAACCCACAATTGCTTGGATTGTAAGACTGTATCAGTTGTAAGTCGCTCTGGATAAGGGCGTCTGCTAAATGCTGTAAATGTAAGAAGATTGACCAGGAATGGTCTTTTTGGAATGATAGCAGCCAAGAAACCACTTTTTCAGAAAAGGAACAGGGTAAAAAGGATAAGATATGCTAAAGCTCACAAAGATTGGAATGAATATCAGTGGAAAAGAGGATTATGCAGTGATGAAATTATGCAAGTTTGAAATGTTTGAAATGTTTGGGTCCAATCATCGACAGTATCTTATATATGGCCATTATACCATTGGTAAATCAACAAATCTAATGGTGGCCTAAGATTTTTGCACAGCTTTAACTGAAATTAGCTTGTACTGCTGGTGTGAGTTGCAAAATGTACGACTGCTGGGTGACAAAACGCACAAATCTCCATAAAATGCTCTGGACGATCTTAGCATATTTAAGACGAGGGTTAAGACACACATGTTTGGGTTGGCTTTTTGCTAATGTTTTTTCTGTTTGGATTTTAACTGCATTTTTAAATATTTCAATTTTATTTCATTCTATTTTTTTTTTATTCTGTTCTTTCACGTATTCTTTTGTTTTTAACTATTTTATAACATTCTGTTGTTCTTTTGTGTATTTGTTTGTTTTTACATCTGCTTGTGTAAAGCACTTTGTGAAACGTTGTTTGAAAAAGTGCTATAAAAATAAAGCATATTATTATTATTATTATTATTATTATTATTATTATTATTATTATTATTATTATTACATTTTGGAAAAGTTATGAAGGGACGGTCCTGGAATTTTAAGCGCTTCTAGTTTAATGATGCTCTGTAGATTTCAGAAATATCACTGGGTTTTTTTTGCACATACTGACTTTGTTTTCATTTGTACTTTCATGAGGATAAAACGTGAAAGCTGTGAGACTTTCGTTGGCAGTGAAGATTTATTTCACCTCTTTTTTTATTGCTACATATGACTCATTAACGTGCCATATTAACCACGGTTCCACTATAGTTCCAGTGACTTAAGCCTGAAAGTTTAAGCTCCTAATCTAATGGGTTTCCATTGTAGTGCTTCTAATTGGACCACCGACCACATAAACACTATGTGAAATTTATACTTAACGTGATGCAACAGCCTGAAATGCTTAGCAATCTAGAAACTTCCTCTGCCTCCTCGGTGGCTTGGTAATTACGTTCATGGATAAAAATATTACCAAAACATGGACTTAATGTTGAGGAGTTCACTGTATCTGCAAATACAGTCATTACTATTACTTCTAGACCTAGTCCACACTCTGTCTTAGTTTGGACAACTTCCTGCTGAAAGTACAATCCATGGAATATCAGAGAGAGCCCCATGGGAAGATCAAGAACAAAGTTTAGGCTGCAGTGAAGAGAGAACTTTAGTCGTGCACAGTCTTACACCTTTTAACATCATGCATGCTTTCATATTCTCACCCTGTTCCCAGTACAACAAATCAGACAATAGCCTCAACAATAGATTCAGTAAAAATAACAACTTACACCACTGTATCTGGATTCATCCATTCAATATGTCCATCATTCCAGTGACCCACCCACCAATCTATCTACCAATTCATAAATCTGTACAGTCAGCCATCCATCCATAACTCTCTCTGCCCATGCACCAAACCACCAAGCCATACAATTATCAACCATACATTTAAATAAAACTGTTCAACTGTCTATTTATCCAGCCACTTAGCCATCCATCAGTCCATCAAACCATCCACCAACACATACACTATACAATCCATATATCCATCCATCCATCTGTATTTTAGATGACCGTATGGCTAAACCACACATATCCAGTCTATGAAACCCAAAGTTTATGCCTAAATTACTCTTCACTGCCAAAGAAAATAAGTAGTGTTGTAGTACTCGAGACCACATCCAAGCAGTCTCATCTTGTCTCGTTCTCGACCTCATTTGGACCTCATTTTGGATCTCGGTTTAAGGTGGACTTGGAAATTGTTGTCGAGACCAGCCGAGTCCGATGCCTCAGTCTGAGGTAACATTTATTATAAACTGAACTTTATTTATATTGTTATTGAATATCAACAATTCATTCAAACAGAACAAATCAGTCCTTTCTCTACATGCCTAAGTAAAATATGCATTCTGATTGGCTAACAGAGAAAAACAACTTCCTGCTCTTCTCATTCAGTATGCAATCAATAAACATGTTTTATTTTGAATCGTCTGCCATTAAAACTGTAAGTGTGCATTTTAACCCACTCACTTTACCATGTCCGCAAAATCTGGAATTATTATTATGTGTTTCACATTTAATAATAAAGTGGATAGAATGAATGATGGTGTTTCTATTGAGGTGGCTTTATATGGTGATCACAACGTTACGTTTTGAGAGAAAAAGGGAAACAGAATCATCACCATCATCTGCTTCCATAAGTTACATTGCCTTAGTTCGACTAAGACTATAATATAATAATAATTAATCCTAACTTTAGGCTTCAGTGGGGCAAAAAAGTATTTAGTCAGCCACTGATTGTGCAAGTTCTCCTGCTTAGAAAGTTGAGGTCTGTAATTTTCATCATAGCTACACTTCAACTATGAGAGACAAAATGAGAAAAAAAATCAAGGAAATCACATTGTAGGATTTTAAAAGAATTTAACTGTAAATCATGGTGGAAAATAAGTATTTGGTCACCCACAAACAAGCAAGATTTCTGGCTCTCACAGACCTGTAACTTCTGTAAGAAGCTCTTTGTTACCTGTATTAATGGCACCTTTTTGACCTCGTTATCTCTATAATAGACACCTGTCCACAGCCTCAAACAGTCAGACTCCAAACTCAACCATGGCCAAGACCAAAGAGCTGTCGAAGGACACCAGGAAGAAAATTGTAGACCTGCACCAGGCTGGGAAGAGTGAATCTACAATAGGCAAGCAGGTTGGTGTGAATAAATCAACTGTGAAGATCTTGTGGGGTAAAAATGATCATGAGAACGGTGAGCAAAAATCCCAGAACAGGGGACAGGACGACTGATCCGTGTTAAGGGAAGAATGAACGGGGCCATGTATTGTGAGATTTTAAGCCCAAAACCTCCTTCCATCAGTGAAAGCATTGAAGATGGAACATGGCTGGGTCTTCCAGCATGACAATGATCCCAAACACAATGCTCGGGCAACAAAGGAGTGGCTCCATAAAAGGCATTTCAAGGTCCTGGAGTGGCCTAGCCAGTCTCCAGACCTCAGCCCCATAGAAAATGTGTGGGGGGAGTTGAAAGTCCGTGTTGTCCCAAAACATCACTGCTCTAGAGGAGATCTGCATGGAGGAATGGGCCAAAATACCAGCTACAGTGTGTGCCAACCTGGTGAAGGCTTAGAGGAAATGTTTGACCTCTGTCATTGCCAACAAAGGTTATGTTACAAAGTACTGAGTTGAACTTTTGTTATTGACCAAATACTTATTTTCCACCATAATTTACAACTAAATTCTTTAAAAATCCTACAATCTGATTTCATGGATTTTTTTTTCTCATTTTGTCTCTCATAGTTGAAGTGTAGCTATGATGAAAATTACAGACCTCTCTCATCTTTCTAAGTAGGAGAACTTGCACAATCAGTGGCTGACTAAATACTTTTTTACCCCACTGTATATATTATTTATTGCTATATTTTACAAAATCTATAATTATAATTATATTATATTATATAATGTCTTGGCCACCTCCAGTCTTGGTCTTTACTTGGACTCGACTACACTAAGAGTCTTGGTTTTGACTTGAACTCTATGTGTCCTGGTCTTGGTCTTGACTCAAGACTTGGCTCTAGGGGTCTTTACTACAACATTATTGATAAAGAGACTTTCATTTGGAAACAGTTCCATGAAATCCCATAACGGATCCATGATTTATATATTTGTAAATCATGAATGAGCGGTTTTTCAGAATTGCTTATTTGAGGGTTACATTTTTGTTAGTTTATCTCCTTTATTGTTCTGTAGTAATTTAAAACCTATGTTAAGTATAAGTCGATGTCTAAGATGGAACAGAGTTCCATGATGCAGATGTGCTTTGTTTTATGTTCGCTCATCAGTGGAATAACGAATTGATCCAGGGATAACAGAAAAATAAACTTCAATACTATTTTTGTCAGGCAAGTGACGATCATGGCAGTAAAACAGAACGCCACCTATTGGCAAGGAATGGCCATCTCATTTTAGCAGCTTAACTCCTACACTTCAGAATAACATTATATATATATATATATATATATATATACACTTCAGTATAACAAGTGTCTTTTTTATAGGTCTTATTATATTGACTAGAAATGTTACAAATGATTCTTACAGGTAGAAATAAAAATATTTAGTGAACCGGTTCTGCTGAAGTTATGGTGCCCAAACTTTTGTATAGCACAAACACAGACACACATTTTCTGTACAGGTCCTGATGGATGCCTTGCTATCTGATAAATACCAAAATTCAAAGCTAAACAGAGAACCAGAGAAGCCCCGCTCTCAGGAAGCCCATTTTGGGCAATTACTTCATTTCCCTCCTCGGATTTGGAACCCAATCACACTGAAACTACCCAATCTCCTCTTTGTTCCCCTTCTCTCCTTCCCTTCTGCTCTCAGAGTGCTCAGGGGGAGGTTTGTGTTGCAGGAAATAGAAAAGGAGATCTGTATTGGCACCATGCAGTCCCCTGAATGGTACCCCCAATGGTACAGAAGAGGTTCTGACACCCACCCCCAACCCCCACCCGCCCAAACCCACAGTCAGAAATTTTGGGAACAGCAGAGTGAATGATCTTAGAGATCGAAATTGCTGCAGAAAGAGGACACACTGTCCTGTTAGAAAGACGCATTAATTCAAGAACGAGTGCGCTGAAAGATCAGGAAAGGTTTAAATCTGAAACCTGCGGCTTTTCCGGATGTTTTCAGCTCTGATAATGATATTATGGCTCACAGGTTGTACTTAAATTGCACATTTACTGTAGATTACTATACAGTTTATAGTGAGGCCCAGCTGACAAAATAACTGAGAATAACTCATCCAAGCCATGAGCAATGCAAAACAAAATAAACAGAATATCAGAGGTTATACATACAACATAATTTTAGAACCACAACAAAACATGTGATCAGAGCTGTTTTAGGACAAATCTCCAGAATGGAATAAGATCTGTAGAAATCCACACAAACTGTGGAGCCGCATCAGAATATAATCCACTATATACACAAAAGTATTGGGACACACCTCTTAATCACTGAATTCCATTGTTTCATTCAGTCCCATTGTCACAGCTGGATAAAACCAAGCACCTAACCATGCAGTCTGTCCTTATAAACAGCTATGGGGTATGAGAACATAGTTCAAAAACAGCTTTGAAATATGGGGGAAAAATTCCAAAACAGCTTTGAAGTATGGAAACAGAATCCCAGAACACTGGACCTGAATTTCAGAACAGCTATGAAATATGGGAACAGAATTCCAGAGCAGCTAAAGTATATATGGGAACTGAATTCCAGAACAACTTTAAATATGGGAACAGATTTCCAACACAGCAATGCAGTATGGGAACAGACTTACAGAACAGCTTTGAAATATGGGAACTGAATTCCAGAACAACTATGAAATATGGGTAAAGAATTCCAGAATAGGTAAGAAATATGGGAACTGAATTCCAGAAAAGATAAAATATATATGGGAACTGTATTCCAGAACAGTGATGGAATACGAGAAAATAATTCCAAAACAGCTTTAAAATATTGGAAGAGAAATCCAGAACAGCTATGAAATTTGGGAACAGAATTCCACAACAGCCATGAAATATGGAAAAAGAATTTCAGAACAGTTATGAAATATGGGAAGATAAATCAAGGACAGTTATGAAGTATGGGGACAGAATTCCAGAACAGCTTTAAAATATGGGAACAGAATTCCAGAACAGCTTTGAAGTATGGGTACAGAATCCAAGAACACCTATGAAATATGAGAACAGAATTTCAGAACACCCATGGACCATGGGAACTGAATTTCAGAACAGCTTTGAAATATGGGAAGATAATTACATAGATATATGAAGTATGGGCACAGAATTAACAAATAGCTAACAAATATGAAAAAAAGACTTTCAGACGAGCTTTTAAATATGGGCCCAGAATTCCAGAACAGCTATGAAGTATGGTGATGGAATTCCATAATAGCTTTGAAATACAAAAACAAAATTCCAGAACAGCTAAAGAATATAGGAACAGAATTCCAGAACAGCTAAAAATATGGGAACAGAATTCTAGAACAGCTAAAGAATATGAGAAGAGATTTGCAAAACAGCTAAAAACTATGGGAACAGAATTCCAGAACAGCTAAAAAATATGGGAACAGAATTCCAGACAGATGTAAAAATATGAGAACAAAATTCCAGAACAGCTATGAATTATAGGAACAGAATTCCAAAACAGATATGATTTATGGCAGCTACAGAAGTTCAGGACAAAACGAGAACAGAATCAGAAGGCTAGAACAGCTATGAAATATGAGAAGATAATTCAAGGACAGTTATGAAATACAGGGACAGAATTCCAGAATAGCTTTGAAATATGAGAACAAAATTTCAGAAAAGCCATAGAATATTGGAACTGAGTTCCAGAACAGCTATGAAATATAGGAAGATAATTCCAGAACATCCATGAAGTATGGGGACAGAATTAATGAATAACTAACAAATATGAAAAAAAGACTTTCAGATGAGCTTTTAAATATGAGCCGAGAATTCCAGAACAGCTATGAAGTATGGTGATGGAATTCCATAATAGCTTTGAAATACAAAAACAAAATTCCAGAACAGCTAAAGAACATGAGAACAGAATTCCAGAACAGCTAAAAATATGGGAACAGAATTCTAGAACAGCTGAAGAATATGAGAAAAGATTTGCAGAACAGCTAAAAAATATGGGAACAGAATTCCAGACAGATGTAAAAATATGAGAACAAAATTCCAGAACAGCTATCAATTATAGGAACAGAATTCCAGACACATGTAAAATATGACTACACAATTCCAGAACAGCTATCAATTATAGGAACAGAATTCCAGAACAGCTATGATTTATGGGAACAGAATTCCAGAACAGGTACAGAATTTGAGGACTAAACGAACAGAAGAACAGGATCAGAAGGCCAGAACAGTTATGAAATATAGGAAAATAATTTCAAACAGCTTTGAAATGTGGGAACAGAATGCATGGGTTCGAGAATGAGCTCATTAAGCAGAACCTGTGTTCTAAATAGAATGTTAGTGGAATGTTTGGCTAACATGTTCTGTTCTGTTCTCTTATCCATTTCCTGTTTATAGTGTCTTTCTTCAGCTTCAGAAGATGCACCATGGCTCATCTATCACATTCTTAGCTTCAGTTATTACACTGCGTGTGTGTATGTGTGTGTGTGTGTGTGTGTGTGTGTGTGTGTGTGTGTGTGTGTGTGTGTGTGTTTGGATTAAAGAGCGGGTCTCATCAGACCCAGCTGGCTAGCATATGCTGCAGTTTAGGCTTGGCAAACAGCGCTGAAAAATTAGCAGCCAATGAATCATAGCAGCCCAAAGCCTTGTACATGCTAAAACGCTCACCATGATTTATGACACCATCACGTGTGTGTGTGTGTGTATGTGTGTGTGTGTGTGTGTGTGTGTGTGTAATTATGCATATGTTAGTATACAAGCATGTTTCTGACATCAGTCTGTGAATAAGTGTGTAATGATGTGTGGATTCACAGTGTGTGACGTGCTTACAACACAAATGCACAAACAAAGACTAAATCCATGCCCACTTTAGAAGCCTTGGCTTTACGTCCTGAGATTCTGCCTGGATCTTTGAAGGTTCTGCTCCGATCTTTTGATCCACTCTGTGTTTACACAGCCGTGTATCTGTGCGTCCTCCTTGCCAGTCTTTGGCAGCCCTGGCATTGTGCTGGCACAGGCCATCGAAATGCTTTGAGCGGTCAAACTGTGTTGATTTGAAGCTAAACATTTGGAGGGGCTGTAATTAATATCCGATAAATGCACAACATGAAAAGTGTATTGAAAGAAAAGCAGTGTGTGAACAGGCTTATGCAAAGGGCCTGGCAACCCTGCTCAAATGACAACGCTTGTTAGTTTTCTAAATGAAAAGAGCTTCTTTATTTTAGCTGTTTTATTCCAAGTAATAGAAATCAGTTACTTCATGTTGAGCTGTGTTTGCTGCTAGAGTGCAGTGAATCATTTATTTCAGCTGTAATATGCTGTTAACCAGTGATTTCTCAGACTAATGACTAATATCTGCAGCAGGTGGTGTTCCTCTCCTGTGCGTTCTGCATAATGGTCAGTTTCATTAGTTGTTTTCACACTGGAGGAATGTTTAGGTGTTTAGGAAAACCTAAACAAATATGGGAACATAATCCCAAAACAGCTATTAAGTAGCCTATGGATCAGAATTACTGAACATCCTTAGAAATATGGGAACAGAATTCCAGAACAGCTATGAAATATAAGAGCAGCATTCCAGAACATCTATTAAATATGAATCAGAATGACCAAATAGCTAAAGATAATGGGAACAGCATTCCTGAACAGCTAAAGATTATGGGAACAGCATTCCAGAACAGCTATTAAGTATTGATCAGAATTACTGAACAGCTAAAGAATATGGGAACAGAATTCCAGAACAGGTAAAGATTATGAGAACAGAACTCCAGAAGAGCTATTAGGTATGGATCAGAATTACTGAACAGCTAAAGAATATGTAAGAGCATAGGAACGCTGAGTGACATCAGTATGTGGTGATTGGTCGAGATGTAGTGACGCTATGAAGTATGGGAACAGAATTCCAGAACACCTAAACAAATATGGGAGCAGATTTCCAGAACATCTATGAAACCTGGGAATGGAACTGCAGAACAGCTATTGATTCTAGGGAACAGAATTCCAGTGCAGTGTTGGAATATGGGAACAGCATTCCAGAAAAGCTATTAAGTATGGATCAGTATTGCCATACAGCTAAAGAATATGGGAACACAATTCCAGAACAGCTTTGAAATATGAGAAAATAATTCAAGAACAGCTTTTAATCATGGGAACAGACTTTCACAACAAGCAAATATGGGATCAAATTTACTGAACACTTAAAGAATATGGGAACATAATTCCAGAACAGCTAAATAATATGGGAATAGAATTCACAAACAGAACAGCTTTAAAATATGAGAACAGAACTACATAACATCTATGGAATATGGCAACAGAATTCCAGAACAACTTTGAAATATGAGAACAGAAGTACATAACATCTATGAAATATGGCAACAGAATTCCAGAACAACTTTGAAATATGGGAAAAGAACTCCAGATCAGCTATAGAATATGGCCTTAATTTTATGCCGAAGGGATGTTACCAGCAGGGCTCTGTAGTAATATGATACACAGGGTTAGATTAATGTTTCTGAACATATAAGTATTATGTGTGTGTTTGTGTGTGTGTTTGTGTGTGTGTTTATGTGTGTGTTTGATATGGCAGTAAAGCTGTCTGCGGGATGAACAGATTTTAGCTTAATGAGCAGAAAGGCAGGCAGTTAAAGCCGCAACAAGCTCAGCACTTGCTCCTGATGAAATATTACCCATCAGCCCACATCAACACACACATGCGCACACGTACACACGCACACACACCAAGGTGTACCAAGAGAAGCGGAGATCTCAGTGAGTAAACAGACGACGTCTAACCATGTACCTACTATATTCTTACACATTTTCCATACCCACAGCAGCACAGTGTGCCAGTCCAACACAGGGCACACACACAATCACACACTCACACAGTCACTAACTCACAGTGGGACACTAGAGATGCCAGTTGATCTACAGAGGTGCTTGAAAGTTTGTGAACCCTTTAGAATGTTCTATATTTCTGCATAAATATGACCTAAAACATCATCAGATTTTCACACAAGTCCTAAAAGTAGATAAAGAGAACCCAGTTAAACAAATGAGACAAAAATATTATACTTGGTCATTTATTTATTGAGGAAAATGATCCAATAATACATATTAGTGAGTGGGCAAAAGTATGTGAGCCTTTGCTTTCAGTATCTGGTGTGACCCCCCTGTGCAGCAATAACTGCAGCTAAACGTTTTCCTGTAGCTGTTGATCAGTCCTGCACACCGGCTTGGAGGAAGGATTTTAGCCCATTCCTCCGTACAGAACAGCTTCAAGCTCTGGGATGTTGGTGGGTTTCCTCACATTAGCTGCTCGCTTCAGGTCCTTCCACAACCATTGAATTAAGGTCAGGGACTTTGACTTGGCCATTCCAAAACATGAACTTTATTCTTCTGTAACCATTCTTTGGTTAGAACGACTTGTGTGCTTAGGGTCGTTTGTCTTGGTGCATGACCCACCTTCTCTTGAGATTCAGTTTCACACACCTTGCTCTTGGAGTGATCTTTGTTGGTCGACCACTCCTGGGGAGGGTAACAATGGTCTTGAATTTGTACACAAGCCTGATGAGCATCAACAACTCTTTTTCTGAGCTCCTCAGAAATCTCCTTTGTTCGTGCCATGATACACTTCCACAATCATGTGTTGTGAAGAGCAGACTTTGATAGATCCCTGTTCTTTAAATAAAACAGGGTGCCCACTCACACCTGATTGGCATCCCACTGATTGGAAAACATTTGACTCTAATCTCACATTCAAATTACTAATATGTAATATTGGATTTTTTATTTTGTGTGTGTGTGTGGGGGGGTGGGTGGGGGGTGTGTGTGGGTGTGTGGGTGGGTATGTATGTGTGGGTGGGTGTGTGTGTGTGTGGTGGGTGGGTGGTGTGTGTGTGTGTGTGGGGTGGGTGTGTGTGTGTGGGTGTTGTGGTGTTGTGTGGGTGGGTGTTGTGGGTGTGGGGGTGGGTGTGTGTGAGGTGGGGTGTGTGTGTGTGTGGGGGTGGGGTGGTTTGTGTTTGTGTGTGGGGGTGTTGTGGTGGGTGGGTGTGTGTGGGTGTGTGGGTGGGTTGTTGGGTGTGGGTGTTGTGTGGTGTGTTGGGTGTGTGTGACTTTAGTGGGTGGGTGTGTGTGGGTGGTGGGGACCTGTGTGGGTGGGTGGGTGGTGTGTGGGTGGTGTGTGTGTGGGGTGGGTGTGTGTGTGGGTGTGTGTGTGTGGGTGGGTGGTGTGTGTGGTGTGTGTGGGAAGGGGGGTGTAGTGGTGTGTGGGTGTGTGTGGTGTGTGTGTGTGGGGGGGGTGGGTGTGTGTGGGGGTGTGTGTGTGGGTTGGGTGTGTGGGTGTGTGTGGGTGGTGTGTGTGTGTGTTGTGTGTGTGTGTGGGGGGTGGGTGTGTGTGTGGGTGGGTGGGTGTGCTGTGTGTGTGTGTGGGTGTGTGTGTGGGTGGGTGGGTTTGGGTGTGTGTGTGTGTGGGTGGGTGGGTGGGTGTGTTGTGTGTGTGTGGGGGTGGTTGTGTGCTGTGTGTTGGTGGGTGGTGTGTGGGTGGGTGGGTGGGGTGTGTGTGGGTGGGTGGGTGGGTGGGTGTGTGGGGTGGGTGGGTGGGGTGTGTGTGTTGGGTGGGTGGGGGGTGTGTGTGGTGTGTGTGGGGGGGGTTGTGTGTGTGTGGGTGGGTGTGTTGTGGGTGGGTTGGTGTTGTGTGTGTGGGGTGGGTGGGGTGGTGTTGTGGGGTGGTGGGTGGTGTGTGTGGGTGGGTGTGTTGGGTCGGGGTGGGTTGTGTGGGGGTGTGGGTGGGTGTGTGGGTGGGTGATGTGGGTGGTGTTGGTGGGGTGGGTCTGTGTCGGGTGGGTGGGTGGGTTGTGTGGGTGGGTGGGTGGGGTGTGGTGTGGGTGTGTGTGTGGGTGGGTGTGTGTGTGTGGGTGGGTGACCGGGGTGGGTGTGTGGTGGGGGTGGGTGGGTGGGGTGGGTGTGTGTGTGTGTGTGCACTTTCTTACCCGCGTAGAGTTCAGGTGCATAAACGGTTCCCACCACAGGATTAAGCTTCCAGCCTGCAGTGAAATAATAAGAATAAAATAAATAAATGAAACAAAATGGATAAAAAAATACCCCATTGGAACAAACAAACAGCAGCAGGCTAAAGTGGCTAATGATATTAGTCAAGATGCTCTTTTCTCAAAGCAGCTTCACAAAAGATCTAGGCCAAGAGCCCAAAATGAACAAGCCTGGGGTGACAGTGGCAAGGAAAAACTTCCTAAATGTTATAAGGAAGAAACTTTGGGAGGACCAAGACTCAAAAAAGGGACCCATCTTCCTTGGGTGGCTTAGATAATAAACATAAAAAATAAACTGAAATTAATACGTTTATAGTGTAAATGAACAGAAGCTAAATAGAAAAATATAAAACATACAAACAATATATAAATAAATAAATTAAAATTTAATCATGTATAGACTATAATAAAGATAATACAACATTCTGAAGAGTGTACTTAATAGAGATATATATATATATATATATATATACACACACATATACACACTATGGCACGATCAGTTCTGATCAGTTACCCGGAGGAGAGGAGCGTTAGTTATTGCCCTCTGATGGGGTCTGAGAAACGATATATGACTTTTTGTTTACAGCCGAACTACAAGCATACAAGTATAAATAATCCCTGAGCCGTTCTACATCTAACATTTCGAGCATACACAACATGTTCATCTGAATATGAATGATGGGTCTAATAAACTGACAGCGTGCTGTAAATATATCCTGAATAAAGTGAGTGTTCGTACCGTTTGTGTAAGGGTTCGCTGCTTTTTTGTTCGTCATCACTCTTGCTGTGGCGTTGTTAACCTGAGAGAGAGTGAACATTCGGTAAGTACTGAATACTAAATACTGAGAGGAACTGAACAAATCACACTGAATATTCTTTCATCTCAGGTAACATGCAGCATGCGTACAGTGTCTAAACAAATATGTAACTGAAATAAAGTACACCAGCAAGACCATCTCATTCCAACTGAGTATTATCAATCACTGCAAAAAAAGAGTACGGCATAAACATCTAATGTACAAATATTTAAAACCTGCTCAATACATTCTCACTATAATCAATGCAATGCAAGCCATGTCCAAGCAAAAGAGGGTCACAAACACAATGAGGTGCAAATGCATCAATCAGTCAACCAATAAAAGGAACGGATTAACAAAAGCAAATAAAGGCCAGCGAAACTGGAAGGTTACTACAAAGTATGATCAACAGAAGGTGTGAGGAACCCATGTGACACTTCTCCAGTCAAAGGAAAAAAAAATATATATATACAGAAAAGAAAAAAATGGCATAAAGAGAGACTAAAAAGAGAGCAAGGCAATAGAAGAGAAGATATAACAACACAAAAAGAAGAAAACGAGTGAGATAGTAAAGTCAGAAGAATAGAAATATACAAAAAAAGTAAACAGTTAAAAAACAACAGAATATGAGAGAAAAGAGAATGGATGTAATATTAAAAAAAAAAATCAAAAAGAAAAGAATAAAGAAAAGTGAAACGACAAAAATGGAGGGTTAAAAACATAAGTATAGAGTACGGATGTAAATAAGGATGAGGTAAAATTTAAATAAAGGAAAATTAAGCAAGGGACTAGAAAACGTTTGGCAAACAAGAATAGGACTAAAATAAGAAGAGAAAAAAAAAGAAAAGAGGAAAGAGAAATGAATGAATGGATGAGAAAGACAGCAAAAAGGGAATCGAATACAGCTTAAGGTGAAAGGATAAATGTAACAACAGATAGAGAAGTAATAAAAACAAAAGAAAAGTACAGAAAAGAAAGTGCAGAAGAAATCATTTAAAAAGAGACAAAAAGGAAATGAAAGAAAACAGACCAAGGGGGAAAAAACTAAAGGAAAGCAGGGAGCAAATAATAGGATTCATTAATAAGAGAAAAAAGTGGACGAATCAGAGAGAAGAAGTCAAAGAAAAAGAAGAGAAGTAAATAGAAAGAAGAAATAAAATAAAGTAAAAGTCTAGAAAATCAAGAACAAAAAGACTAAAGTAAGAAGGAGAAAAAAAAATTAAAAGAAGAAAGAACATGGTAAAGATGTAAAATGAGATGAATAAATGAATATGAAAGATAGCAAAAAAGGAATCAAAAGCAGCAAAAGGTAAAAATAAGATACATTTAATAATGGATTGAGAAGTAATTTAAAAATAACGAACAGTAAGGCAGCAGTGAAGAAATCATTTTAAAAGTAAAAAAACAGAGAGAAAAAATAAATACACGGAAAGATACCAAGGCCAAAAAACAAAATGAAAGCAGGAAAAATAATTCAAAGAAGCAAAAAGAAAATCAAAGCAGCACAAGGTAAAAAAATACATTTATTAATAGATAGAGAAGTAATAAAACGAAAAAATCAAGTACAGAAAAGACAGTGAAGAAGAAATAATTTAAAAAGAGAGCAAGCAAGCGAGCAAGAGAGAGAGAGAGAGAGAGAAGAAATAAAATGAAACAGACCAAGACAAAAAAACAAAAAGAAAGCAGGGACTAAACAATAGAATTCATTAAGAATAGAAAAAAAAATCATAAGTGAAAGAAAACAAAGAAGAATAAAGAGGTCAGTACAAAAGACAGCAGAAAATGGAAGTAACACAACATAGCCACAAAAGTAAGGATGGAGTGCAAGTAAACAGTATGGAGAAAGGAGAGAAAAATTAAAGAAGAAAGCGAGAGTAACAAATGAAAAGAATGTAGAAAAATAAATAACGGAAAAAGAAATAGCAAAAAAGTGAAGTGAAGCAGATCAGTACAAAATATAAAAATGAAGAGAGAGAGAGGAAGGAGAAGAATTAAGAAAGAAGAGGAAAACACAAAGAAGGTGAGAAAAGAGAGGAGAGAATAAAGCACCTCGATCTTGCGTCCTTCTACGATTGTACCATTAAGTTTCTCTCGCGCTCGATCTGCATCTGTGCTCGTTTCAAACGTTACAAACCCAAAGCCCTGAGGATGAGCGCCGCCGAGAGGAGGAAGAAGAAGAAAAGCAGGAGAAAAAAAAGACAGACAAGAAAATGGAAGGATTGTTAGGATCTGAGAAGGCAATGAGAAAGCAGAGAAGAATATGAGAATGAAGGATCAGAGGCTGTTAGAGAAACCGGGTCAGAAATAAAACCAGACCACGAGAAGATCGTTTCACACTTTTTAACAGGAGACAGGGCTCAGTTTGGTGCTACAGGACTGTGAATAGGCAGCCTTGTATTCAGCAGGGGGCGCTGTACTGTGTAATGGGACTCGGTCCTCCTGTAATCACCATTAAACATTTCTGTTCCATTCAGACCAGAGAGGCTAGGAATCATAGCATACTGATATAACGATTTATCAGCTCTTCACTCCTGAACATTTCTCCACATCCAACACGTCCACTATGAGAACAGACTTGCTGTCTAATACATCCCAGAACTCAAAACAATCAAACTGTAACCAGATAATCTCATTTTTCCTGATGATCTAATATTTAATACTGTTTCATACAATAGAAGCCTGAGCAGGGGGTTTTGCCATCCTGCTTCAAAATAAAGCACCTGCAGGGTTAAATACAGCTGGGGTAGCACATTTCTAAATATTGTATCTGCAAAAGTAAGGAAAAGAAAGAAGGAAATCTGAAGGAAATAAGATTTAGTAGCACATTTCTGCTGATACATTTAAAAGAGTTTTTGGAAAGTCGCAGAACATGTCCTCCATAATTGCCTTGAAATCTTTAAAATGTTAAAATGCGAGTGTGTTTATTTAAATGTGATTTTTCATTTAGACACTATATATGGACAAAACTAAACAACCCCCCGTAAAAACTAACAAAAAAACACCAACCAAACAAACAAAAAAAAAAACCCCACAAAAGCCCAGAAACACATAAACCAATAAAACCTCTATGTACAACATGAAGATAAGAAACTAAGAGGCAAAACAAAGATTAAACAAAACTACTTCTGAAAGACAGAAAACTCGTCATTAATTTGTTCCAGAAGGTTTCTCGAGAACCGAAAACGTTGAGTACAGAACAAATGTTTCCCATAAGGAATAATGTAAGTTGAATGAATGGGTTCCAGACCCCCAGAAAACCCCCCCTGTATGAGGCATTATATGCATTAATGGAGCTGTATTGTACAGGAGCTTCCTGGTTTATGATGGAGATATGTTCAACAAATCCATCATAAGATAAATGGATCATGATCTGATGAGTTTAATAGAGTCTGTACTGTATCATAGAGGAGCCGATTACACATCAACACTTACAGTAACCTACAGTTACCCACAATCATTACCACAAAGCTCATTTATAATAAAGTGTTGAAAAATCTTAGGACATTAGTGAGTAATGGATTGAAAGTGAAAAGTCAAGGCAAAACACTTAATCTATTGGTGAACTCCGGGCGCTAGCATAGCTGCTAAAGCTAACTGCTCGGCCTGAAAGACAGTTTTCCTTTTGGTTGCCATTACTGACCTTTTTAGGACCCATGGTGGCTTATTTGCACTAAGAATACAGTATTGTGTAAACATAAAGAGAAACACTGAGCAAAAGCTAATGTGAATCTGAATCACCGAACCATCGCGTACTGAATCGTGACTCGTGAACCACGAATGGAACAAGGTTAAGCAAGAGCTTAAGAACCGAGCAATCGAGACAAATTTTTCTAGTCAAAATGGGTCGAGAACCGAATTGGACAAGTTCCGAGGTGGTTGAGAACCAAGGTACCTCCGTATACTGAATTTAGCACTGAAGCAAAGAATTCTAGGCTGGTATGGATTTGCATGAAATAGTGGATCTGTTGGAAAGGCCATGGTTATGTGCGCTCTGAGGTTACTTCCCTCTGACACTGTTTTTATGTTAGCAGAAAACAAGCGTTGTTGAATTGAGGGGATGGGATCATTTTGACACAACCAACACATGCTTGCTGTGTTTTGTTGTAGTGTAGTTGTAGTGCAGTTTGGGTATGGAGTGGACTTGCACATGTTTTGGACAAAGTGTGAAGAGTTTTGGAAAAGAAAAAAAGATTTCTGAAGAAACAGTAAAAATGAACGTTGAATGAATAATAATAATAAGTTTTTATTCCTATTTGTATTCCTGGACTTGGTTTCTTGGCTGTTATAAATGATAAATAAGAACAGTTAGGTAGGGATAATTAACTGCAGACTGAACGGTCTTTTGCTGGTTAAGATGGATGAAATTATTTTCAGGATCGCCGATTTATTAGAAGTAACTTTCTCATGAATCGCTTCACCATGTGATCACTGCATGTGCTTTTATTTCACACTAAAGCATCATAAATACCCAGCCAGTGAGATGAATTCCAGTCTCATCAGCTGTCACACTGTATATAAGAAATGTATGGATTTGTATTTAGACTTCAGTAAGGCTGTAAAAGTCACAAAAAAGGGAGAAAAAGATAGTACTGTAGTAGCAGTTAAATTCAAAGAAGCAAGAGAGGGCATAACGAATCCTTTGGACATTTGCTCAGTGCTGCTCCGCTCTCGCTTTCCTCTCCTCATGCACAAATAATTAGCTTACATGCGAAGGGGGAACGGAGACCCCATTTTTCAAAGGGGACAAACATATTGAATGCAAATTGCTGAAGCGTCATAGGAAATAGATTGTTTATTAATGGCCCGCTCGGTTCATTATGCCGCCACGCTGGTGGCGAGGGGAGCGAGGCATCATGGGTAATGGGCTTTGTAGGACACAAACAATAAATGCGTTTCGTGAAGGGGGAGACAGATTTATCCAGCGCTTAATCTTGTCTAACTGGGGGAGGGTAAATGGGGACACAGAGAGAGAGAGAAAGACAGTAAGGCACTTACAGAAACGTCGGCTTTATTAACAACGCTGACATAAGATACACCTCTCTGTCCCGCGCTAATAAACACCGCCACTAATAATGCTGTCAGATAAGGGCTAACATGCTGAGCAACTGTGCTTCTTTGAATTAGGGTTGTTTCTTAGGATCCAAGGAAAATCAAACCGGTGCCTGAAAGTCATAAAGTGTGACACAGAGATACTGATACAGAAGAGGGGGAGACAAAAAAGAAGCACATACCTTTGATCCCCGTTCATTAAATATGATCTCCACATCTAAGATCTTCCCAAATTGCTGTGGAGAGAAAAGAGAAGAGAGGAAGGAGGAGAGAAAGAAGGGCAGAGAAAAGAGAAAGAGAAAAATCTGTAAGAAAAGGATTGCAAATTTGAGAAGCAACAACAGTAGTAAGGAGAAGAGTAGAGAAGATATGAATAGATGTGAAGAGAACAGAAGTGCAGAGAAAAAAAAGAAAAGGGGGGAAAAAGATTTCAGAACAAAGGAAAACAAAAAGAAAAACAAGAAGAGTAGGGGAGAAAAGGCAAAACAATAAGAAGAATCAAGAAAGGACAAATGGAGAGAAAGAGAAGAAAATAATAACATGGAAAGAGAGTAAAGGAAAAGCACAGAAAAAAATAGAAGAGAAAATAAGAGAAGAAAAAGGGAAAGAACATAAGGGAACAGAAGAGAATTAAAACAGATAAGAGAAAAGGGAATGAAATGGAAGAAAAGTTGCAAAAGTTGAGAAACAAGAACAGTAAAAAGGAGAAGAGTAGAGAAATGATGAATAGACATAAAGAAAAGAACAAAGTAAATGGAAAGTATTTCAGAACAAAGAAAAAAGAACAAATGGAATGGAGAAAGGACGAATGGAAATACATAAAAAGGGAAGAGAGGAAAAAAGGGAAGTGTACAAAAAAATAGAAGAAAAAGAACAGAGAAAATAAATGGAAGGACAGTAAAAGAATAGACAAGATTAGAAGAGAAAATAAGAAAAGAACCAAAAAAAGAACACAAGGGCACAAAGGGAGAAGAAGAATAAAGCGTACAGAAGAGAAGAGAAACAAAGATTAAGAGGATATAGGACAGCAGTAAAGAAAACCAAACTAGATGATATGAGAATAGTATAGTAGAAAAGAAAAGAGAAAATGATTTCAAAAGTTGATAAGCACAAAAGGGAAGAAAATGTAAGGATAGATAAGATAATGGACAAAAGAGAAAGAAAGAAAGGAAGCAAGAAAAAACAGAAAAAAAACAGATGAAAAGTGTAGAAATAATTATTGAATAGTTGTGAAATGAGAACAGTAGAGAAGAAAAGAGAAAAGAATAAAGGGGTAGAGTAGAAAATAGAAAAGAGAGGACAAAATTGAAGAAATGAGACAAGAAAATAGACAAAGAGGAGAGAAAGGAAAAAGCAGAAGTGAAGAAGGAAATAAAATATATTATAGATGAGAAAAGTCATCAAGAGAAGAGTTAGGAGTAGAAATTGGAAAACATGCAGAAATGAGAAAAGTAGAGAAGAGAAACAAAGAAGAATGGAAATAATGAAAGATTATATAAAGAGAAAAGAAAACCACGCAGAGCAAACGAACAGTTAAGAAAGCATTAAATAAGTGTTACTAAGGAATTAAATTAGAAGAACAGCTCTTATTAAACTGATTTATTAAGATCCCAAATAGAAAGCATGGACATACTGAACAGAGTACGTGCTTAAACGACTCACAAAAACATTTGTTCTTGTAAGCCATGATGAATCTGATCTTAAAGAGATCTTCCGGAAAAAGCAGAAGTGGAGAGATGTGTTGAAAAGACAGAAATGATATCAAAGAGCTACAGCGGAATTATGTTAATATCCCACAAAGAAATGCAATATGTGAGAGCGGCTGAGGAAGTTAAGAGAAGGGAGCAGGACATAAAGAACAAAAATAGAATATAATAAGGTAGAGGACAGCAGAAACGCTGCCTTTAATGCCATAATCCAATCTGTTTTTATATAAGCCGTGTTTGTACCAGTGCGTTAGACGTTAGATAGGTGTAGCTAATAAACATAACCCAATAAAGGGACGCAGGGAAGAGATTCAACACCTTCATGGATCAAACAAAATCCTGAAAGTAAATGTAAATGAGAAACTATAAACTACAGACTTACACCAAACAGACAAACCATTAAAACCACCTGATGGGTAACGATGTTTAGGCAGGTCTTACGCATCAAATTAGCGTCCGAGTGAATGCCTGCGGAATATTACCCAGAGCCTCACACTCCCTCTTCCGGCTCGTCTTCTTCCCACAGAGCATCCTGGTGCCATCGCGTCCCCGGGTAATGATACATATCTTCCCGACGGAAAGGAAAACAGGAATCGTGGTTTGCCACGTCTTGGACCTGTTGCAATAAGTACCTACCACTGGTGAGCCCCATAAGCCTTGTTGTTTCTGGCCATAACGATTTACTCCTGAACGTTTCTCCCACATAAAACACGTCCACTAAGAGAACAGACTGTTTACTAATATATCCCCGAGCTAAACGTGTGCTCTAATGCCATAACCAGCATTCTTTGCGTAGTGTTAATGTTTTATCTGACTGGTGTTCGGTCAAGTGACGTGTTTTGTTGATTTTTTACACGGAAAGAAGGGGGCTGCCAGATTTATCGCCAGTCGAGCTATTAAGGGACCAGCTAGAACGCCAGCTTCGGAAATTAAGACACTGGACTATGGACCAGAAGGTCCAGGGTTCAAATCCCACCTCTTCTAAGCTGCCACTGTTGGGTCCTTGAGCAAGACCCTTAACTTACAATTTCTCTGACTGTAAGACTGTATCAATTATAATGGCGTCTGCTAAATGACATAAGTGTAAATGTGCAGGTCCAGCTGTACCATCTTTGGAGAAAAATGTGCTGTAGGATACCATACAGAACCTGTACACCACCATGCCTAACTGCATCTCATCTTGTATCCAGGCTAGAAGCGACCTAACAGGGTAATTAGAACCTCCTTTCAGTTGTACAGTTTCCTCTAATAAAATAATTTATTTTATATTGTAATCACTTACATATATCATCATTACACTCACACATATAAGGATTCAATCGATTCCGAACGAGTTCTTGGCGAGTTTTTTTGTTTGTCAAAGTGTGTATAAATATAGAAGAGAAGAAATCATTAGGAATATAAACTCGGCATTCAGTTCTTTCTCAGACAGATATGTAAATGATTACAGGTGTGGTCTGATTAGACACTGGGTCTCACCATAAGAGGCCGTAAAAGTGCTTCCCTTGCTGCCCCACACAAGGCACTAAGAGTCTACTTTTGTGTAGAGTACCTCTTGGTTAGAGATAAGTGTGCTGGTCTTACACCATTAAGTGATTTATGACACTAATCTATAACAGTAATTTCCTTTTCTGGGAGTCCAAATGAGCATTTTTGGTGGGAACCTGGCCTGGGATATTACCAGAATTTAACAGATGCCCTTATCCAATCACAACTCATACAATTTTACAAGGTAGGGTAGTGATGGTCAATAATCCAGTCGGTATCCACTGTGCCACCACAGACCCACCAACTAAGTCTTACCCCTGAGCCACTGTGCCAACTAAGACCACCCCTCTGCCACTACCTCTGGCAATATCAGTCCTTTCTGATTTGTAATTACAGCAATACGAGCAAGTTTTTCATTTAGTGGCGCTCTTTGAATTTGCCCGCAATTAATCCATTTAATTTAATCGATGATACAGCTGATCTCCAGTTGTTAATCTCCTTATATTTTATCTTCATCATCTCTTGTTTTTTTTTTCTCTGTGAAAGGAGCATGGCAGGTTTTCTCCCCCCCCACAGGGCCTCTGGTCTTCGATTCGTCGAGTCAGTTCAGGTCACATCATTAGCAACTGGAGATAGGAGGACGAGCGGAGCTTCCCTCCACCTAACGATCTGAGAACGAGGCAGACTTTTAATTGCTGTCTAAGGCCGCTGTATTATTTCATTAAAACCAATTACCGTGTCAAGTTTGTTGCAATGCCTTCATTTAGCCACAACAGGGAGGAGCTCTGTGCTCGATATGGACCGTGTCCCTGAGAGGCTGAAGGCTGAGAGGATTCTTACAAATACTGAAAGACTACTGAATGAAAAGCTCCAGTGTGAGAGGATAGATCTGACCCAACAGCACAGTGTGGTCCTGAGCCGCAGCACAAATTGTGCATGGATATTAATTTCAGGCCTGCAACACGTTCCAAAAAAAAGTTGGCACAGCAAAGCATTGACCACTTTATAATGTTGCCATTCCTTCTCACCACACTTAAAAGGCGTTTTGGCACAGAGGACACCAAGTGATTTAGAGTTTCAGGTGCTTTTTTGTTCCATTCTTCCTAAGATGTGGAACAGTACGGAGTTATGTTGTCGCATTTTTCGTTTCAAAGTTCTTCACACATTCTCTGTTGGGGACAGGTCAGTACAGTCCAGTACCCTTTCCCTCTTTTTCCACAGCCGTGCCTTTGTAATGTGTGCAGCATGTGGTTTTGTTTTGCATTGTCTTGATTAAAAATGCAGGGTGTTCCCTGGTAAAGATGTCGTCTTGAGGGCAGCTTATGTTGCTCTAAAGTCTCAGTGTACTTTTCTGCATTAATGCTGCATCACAGAAGTGTAAATGATCTTTACCAAGGGCCCTGACCCAACCACATACTATGACAGAGCCTGACTTTTGGACTTGTTCCTCATAACAGTCTGGATGGTCCTTTTTTTGTGTTTGGTCCGGAGCACACGGCGTCCATTTCTTCCAAAAAAGGTCTGTTATACTGATGGGTCTGAGCACAATCCCCGTTCTCCACTGTGTGATGGTCCATCCCAGATGCCTCCGAGCCCAGAGAGGCCGATGCCGCTTCTGGACATAGTTATAAAATAAGGCTTCTTTTTGGTTCAGTAACGTTTTAAGTGGCATTTGTGAATGTAACTCTGTATTGTAGAGCTTTTCCATACTGTCCCAACTTGTTCTGATTTGGGGTTGTACTTAAGACGGAACTAGAACACGGATTATGTATGACATAGCCTAGCAGTCGGCACAGCACACACACTCACACTTTAAGAGCACTTTTAAAACACTAATTAACCTAAAGCATGTTTTGTGGAATGTAGGAGGAAACAAACACACACAGGGGACATGGAGAGGGCATGCAAACTCGACAAAGGCGGAGTCTGATGTCAGGATCGAACTGCCAAGAAATTATAATGATTAAAATAAAATAATATATAGACTATGCTAAATGATATTGTGAAGAGTTTAATAAAGAATTTATACTAAATATATAAACCTATTGCATATAAGATAATACTGTGATAATACGACCACCTCAGAATTAGTCAAATTCAGTTCTCTGAGTACATTAACTAGAGAAATGTGTCTCAGTTCTCGTCGTTTGCTCGGTACTCGGCGCACTTGCTTAAACTTGTATGAATCGAGCACCGTGACTTGATTCATGATTCATGACTCACGATTCAGTACACAGTGATTCAGCGATTCAGATTCAGAATAGCTCTTGCTCAGTGCAGATGTGTTTATCATCTTTTTCTTTATTTTGACATCTACAGTACTGTATCTTAGTGCAAATACATCTCCATGGGTCCTAAAAAGATTCATATTGACAACCAACTCTTAACTTTCAGGCCGAGCAGTTAGCATTAGCAGCTAGCACCCTGAGTTCACCAATAGAGTAAGTGTTTTGCTTTTCTTTCTCACTTTCAATTCGTTCCTCACACTTTCAACACTTTATTATAAATAAGCTTTGTGGTAATGATTGTGGGTATCTGTAGGTTAATGTAAGTGTTAATGTGTAATCGGCTCCTCTATGATACAGTACAGACTCTATTAAACTCATCAGTTCATGATATATATAACTTATGATGGATTTGTTGAACATATCCCCATCATAAATCAGCTCCTGTAAAATACAACTCCATTAATGTATATAATGCTTATACAGGGGGATTTTCAATTTTCAATTCAATTTACATTATTTCTTATGGGAAACATTTGCTCGGTACTTGAAGTTTTCAGTTATCGACAAGCCTTTGGAACAAATTAATGACGAGAACCGATGTACCGCTGTATATAAATAAAATATTGAATTTAGTAATGCATTTTTAGTCAGTGCAGGATCTCGCATCCTCCTCTCCGGTTGCGTCTTTAAGCATCTCATAGCACGCTTTGTAAATCCTGATGCTTGTCTGGTTAATGAGCCTCTCACGCCGAGCCTAATTAGCAACTTTAGCTTAGCGATGCTGGACGCTAGCTCATCTCCCACTCCGTTTAGTTATGGCTAGTTCACGGTCGCTGACGCTAACAGTGCGTCTCATTTGTTCTGAGCTAACTCGATGGCGTGGTTAATCAGTCCTGCTAGGAATTTTGATTGAGAGAGTCATTAGCATAAGCCTGGCTAACCTTTGATCGCGCTAACAGATGGAGTTTTAGTGTACAAATTGGCAGAGTGGGACAGAGGCTCGGGCCCGCAGGCCGAGGGAAATGGCCATATTGTTTGCTTTGCCTTTGTGTTGTGTCTGCGAGCGTGACGCACCGGAGGGCCTCGTAGCACTTTTGAGCAATTACTGCAGCGAGAACGCCGTTTGGCTCTGGCTGCTTGACATAAGTCCAGTGCAAATAGACAAATGGAAAGTTTGGATGGAGATGTATTTTGCTCGGCGATCCTGGCCAACGCCGCTAGCGATGATCAATCCAAAACCCCCTGCCACGCCAGCTTGTGTGTGTGCGCTTTCTTGCTTAACAAGCACCCCATCATCATAAATCCATAAGCCGCAAACACTTTAGTCGCGCACACACACAAGTCTATGAGCTAATTACCGGCGTTCAGGCCCCGATCCAAAACACAGAACAATAAAAAAGACAATTCTGGAGAGGACGGAGAGAGGAGGCATGTTTTATGCATGGATGGCTTTGCTGTAATTAATACTGGACCTATGACAGACCGTTCCTAACAGCACCGTGTACATGAGCATCAACACCGGACCAAACTAATGAGGAAGCGTTTAAATTGGACGGCTTTAGCCAAGATAGTGCAGTTATCGTTTACCCTTTGTCAGTGCTTTGTGTTAGCATGAACAGCAGCTCAATGTTTGGGCACTGAATAAACTGTTTTGGACACAAATGAAATGTTTACAGTGCTTCCAGTACACCAAGGTACTTTGGCATCTACACTGCAAAAATGAAATCCTAGCTGGTGAAATAACCTTATATCAAGACATAGTGTTATAGTCAAGGCTGTTAGAGAGGAGTTCAAATCAAAACCAAAACCGGAAAGCATCAAGTCCGAGTTGAATCCGAGTTAAGACCAAGACTGGGACACATCGAGTTCGAGTCAAGACCAAGACCAGAACACATCAAGTTCGAGTCATGACCGAGACCAGGAGACATCAAGTCTGAGTCAAGACCAAGACTGGGACACTTCGAGTTTGAGTCAAAACCAAGACTGGGACACATCAAGTCAGAGTCAAGACCAAGACTTTTAGTAGTCGAGTCCGAGTTAAGACCAGACTGGGACACATCTAGTTCAAGTCAAGACCAAGCCCTGGACACCAAGTCCAAGTCAAGACCAAGACCAGGACACATCGAGTCTGAGTGAAGATTAAGACTGGGAAACATCGAGTTTGAGTCAAGACCAAAACCGGGACACCAAGTCCAAGTCAAGACCAAAACTGGGACACATCGAGTTCGAGTCAAGACCAAGACCGGGACACATTGAGTTCGAGTCATGACTGAGACCAGGAGACATCAAGTCTGAGTCAAGACCAAGACTTTTAGTAGTCGAGTCCGAGTTAAGACCAGACAGGGACACATCTAGTTCGAGTCAAGACCAAGACTGGGACACATCGAGTTTGAGTCATGACTGAGACTGGGACACATCAAGTCCAAGTCAAGACCAAGACCAGGACACATCAGCTTTGAGTTATGACTGGGACCCATCAAGTCTGAGTCAAGGCCAAAACCGGGACACCAAGTCCAAGTCAAGATCGAGACCGGCACACATCGAGTTCGAGTCAAGACCAAGACTTTTAGTAGTCGAGTCCGAGTTAAGACCAAGACTGGGACACATCGAGTTCAAATCAAGATCAAGATTTAAGTAGTCGAGTCCGAGTTAAGACCAGATTTATTAATAACCATAATTATTAATAAATAATATATTTAATCATAGATTTGTAAAAATAAAACACATTATATATAGCCTAAACTTAGAATTAATTATTATTATATTATATTCTTAGTCAAACTAAGGCAATGAAAATTTTGGAACCAAATGACGGTAATGATTCTGTTTCCCATCTGTCACACTCAGGGGCATTACTAAGGGGTGAGGAGATTGGGGGCTTAGCCCAGACACATGTAAGGGGTTCAGGGATGTCCTCTTTTTGAGTCTTGGTCCTCCCAAGGATTCTTCCTTATAATGTTTTTCCTTGCCATTGTCACCCTAGGCTTGCTCAATTTGGGATTGGTCTTATAATATTAAAGATGATCTAAAAGTGTAAAGCTGCTTTGAGACAATGCTCCTTTGTAAAAAGCTCTATAGAAATAAATCTGACTGGACTTTGTTGTCGTCTTGTTCTCTTTTAATCAGGTCATCAGCTGTCCATCTTTACAACAAATCAGTAACACAACCCCGGACAGGATAACAAATGATGTACTGACTTCTGATAAATGGTAAAACATTCAGAAAGTGCAGTCACTCACCCCAAACATCTGTCTGAGGTCGGGGTCGCGGAAGCGGAAGGGGATGTTGGAGACGTGGAGGCGTTTAGGCTGCTGTTTCTCCGGCGACTCTGAGGATGGAAGCGTCTCTGTTTGCGTCACATCATCTGTCTGAACCAAAAAAATACAAAAGTAAATAAAAAATAAAACAACGTTATACTGTTTCAATCTGTAATGGTTTCACAGTTTCAGATTTTTCACAATTTGCTGAATTTTTTTTTAAACCATAGAAAATATATGGTTTAAACACAATATTTTAATAAATAAAAAAAAAAAGCATTTTACCCTCGATTCGATGAGAATAGGCTTTTAGGGGTACTTGGTGCTCTTTTCTTTAATCTCCATGTTTTTAGAGGCAGCCTGTTGCTCGTCCTATAAGGTCTTGATGAGCTGTTCTGCCCGGCAACCGAGCTCTGATTGGTCAGCCTGATTTTAACCTGGTTTTAACAGTGTCACAGTCTGTCAGTTTTGGACTCGTGTGAAGGAACTCTTTAATATACGTGTGTTCTTTTTTAAAACTTTTATAGTTTTTTGGGCTGGAAAAAAATCGAACTTGGAAAAGGGCTTTAAGTTCTGATCCTAGAATCGCGACCTGGGCATTGTATAGAATGTGTGACGTTTTTAATCAAAGCATGAGATGTCTGTGTTATTTTAATATGCTATATACTGTACTTTCCATAGGTCTTATACAGAACGAGAAGTAGGAAATGTGAGAAATATTAAGCGTTTCTTACTTTCCTGTCCCATTTTCAGCATCTTATTCATTACCTAGTCATTCTACACAGTCCCCAGTCTCACACACTAGCTGTAACAGATTTAAAACATCACTGCATGTTTGAATTCAAACATTTAAATCATTCATTCGAGATAAACTTTGGCTTGTGTATACTTTCGGCAGCCTTTCCAGATGACTCACTAGTGTTTATTTTCAGATCTTGAAACTTTATTGACCAGTTAATAGTTTAAGTTTGGTCCCTGCAGAGTTTATGTAACTCCTTTTAATTTAGAAAGTTAACAAGATGTAATTTGTGACCCCAGAGTAAAAGCATAGGAATGAACACATGATTAAAGTGTGCCATTGGGGAAATGAAGACCCAATGAAGTCCCAAAGCACATGTGCATGATGCAGATATTTCCATCGTTAAGAGGCTGTAATGATGTTCATCTGCTGCAGGTTATGCGTATGACAAATGCCGTGTCTTCTCATCACCCGGCCCTGTGACCAAAGGCTGGTACGCACCCCTGGATGGGCAGTGTGTTCACCTACATGCTTGCATCATCATACCATCATCAGTCATCCTCTCCACTGTTCGATTTCCCAATTCATCAAAACCTCCAAACCAATCACCGCCACAAAAACAACCACACTGGCATCAATTATTACGACTCAAGACTTAACACCCACAGAAACCCAGAGGCATACACATAGTTTGTGAACCCTTTAGGATTTTCTATATTTCTGCATAGATATGACCTGAGACATCATCAGATTTTCACACAAGTCCTTAAAGTAGATAAAGACGACCCAAAGTAGCTGTTCACAGTCCTGTACATCAGCTTGGAGGAATGAGAATCCTTTATTCCTCCATACAGAACAGCTTCAACTCTGGGATGTTGGTGGGTTTCCTCACATTAGCTGCTCACTTCAGGTCCTTCCACAACATTTCCATTGGATTAAGGTCAGGACTTTGACTTGGCCATTCCAAAACATTAACTTTATTCTACTTTAACCATTCTTTGGTAGAACAACTTGTGCGCTTATGGAGATTCTGTTCACAGACAGAAATCCTGACCTTTTAATTTATTTGTTGGTATAATTCAGAATCCATTGTACCATCAATGATGGCAGGTCATCCTGGTCCAGATGCAGCAAAACAGGATCAAACCATGATACTACCACCACCATGTTTCACATATGGGATAAGGTACTTATGCTGGAATGCAGCGTTTTTCCTTATTTGGCATAACGCTTCTCACATAAACCACAAACATCTATTTTGCTCTCATCTGCCCAAAAAAAAGAGTCATATTTCCAATAGCCTTGTCCAATTGATCTTTATCAAACTGCAGACGAGCAGCAAGGAGAACAATGGATTTTGAAACCCTGCCATGCACACGATTGTTGTTCAGTGTTCTCCCCGTGGTGGACTCATGAACATTAACATTAGCCAATGTAAGACAGACCTTGAGTTGATTAGAACTTACCCTGAGTTCCTTTGTGATTACACAAACAATGACATGTCTTGCTCTTGGAGAGATCTTTGTAGGTCAGTTACTCTTGGAGACAATAACAATGGTCTGGAATTGTCTAAGTGTGGATTGGTGGAGTTCAAACTCTTTAGAGATGGTTTTGTAATGTTTCCACCCTGATGAGCATCAACAGTTATTTTCAGAGAAGTCCCCAGACATCTTATTTGATCGTGCCATGACATAATATGCTTCCACAAACGTGTCGTGAAGATCAGATTTTGTTAAGATTACCTGTACAAATAGATTTTAGAAGAGAAAATGAGCCTGTAGAGCAACAAGCTCGAGTTCTACCATATAATCATCAAGTTCTGACCCATTGTGTCCACTAGTGTTATTCTGAGTTGGAGCCATCTAGAAATGACAACAGCCCGAAGCCACAAAACCAAACCCATTTTCCACTTTGATCCCTGTTTATCCTCCCTTCAGTGCCTCTCTTTACACCTTTCTACTGCTTGAATTATGTTTGCAGGAGGGCAAGCAAAAAAGCCCAGGCATCTCTGTCCCCTGCAACTTCTATCAGCTCGTCCTGGGGGATCCCCAGCTGCTCCAAGGCCAGCTGGGAGATATAATCCCTCCAGTGGGTCATGGGTCTACCCCGGCCTCCTCCTCTCCTGCCTGGTACACTTCTACTTGGAGGTGAACTCCATGACTGTAGTTTCGCTCTTAGTTTTATCATCATACCTGGGCCACTTAATGTCGATGTGCATACTTCACATTCTTTTCAAACTTTGACTCCATGACTTTAGTTCGCTCTTAGATTTATCATCTACGCCGCCCAAGGAGGTTGGGTCCCTTTTTGAGTCTTGGTCCTCCCAAGGTTTCTTCCTAGAACTAGGGAGTTTTTCCTTGCCACTGTTGCCCTAGGCTTGCTCAATTTGAGATTGGACGTAGTTATTAGGAGATAATCTAAACTTGTAAAGTTGCTTTGAGACAATGCTCCATTGTAAAAAGCGCTATATAAATAAATCTGACTTGACTTGACTTGACTTCATCGGGCTCCTCACAATGTGACGGACAGCGGTTCTACCCCAAGCTCCTTCCAGTTGACCGTGCCTGGCACACCTCTAGTGTGAGGCATCCAGGAGGCATCCTTAGTTGACCACCTTATTTGGCTCCTCTCAAAGCGAATGAACAGCGGTTCTACTCCAAGTTCCTCCTAGATTGCATAGATTGGCAAGCACCTCACTATCACGGAGAGTATACCCAGCAACCCACTGGAGCAAGCTCATTTTCGCCGCTTGTTTCTGTGATCTCGTTCTTTCAGTCATTACACAGAGCTCGTCACCATAGGTGAGGGTGGGGATGTAGATTGGCGGGTAAATTCTTCACCACTATGATTCGATCTCACGATCCCTCAAGAACAAAAACCCTGAGACACTTGAACTTTCCTTAGCTCTTTTAAATAAATTCCATGTTTAATTCCTAGCAAATATCTGCTCCGTTTTGTCAGTCAGTGTAGGCTTCCAGTCGTAAGTTAGGTGACTTAGCTTGCGCTCACAATCATGAACCATAGCAATGTAGCTTTTGAAAATTGTTCTGTCTCACAACGACTGTTCATCAGGAGCTTCATGGACTGAGTTTCCATGGCTGAGCAGTTGGACACACGCCTAAGATCAGCATACATTAATATCTGCAGTTTGGGCTTCAGTGAAGGAAGCCTCAATGCGGCGGCAGCAGATGGCATTCTAAAAAGCTGTAGCTTCCAAAGCTGTGGCAACAGTTTTAACAACGTCTCCTGTTTCAGCACAGCAATGCCCTGTGCACAAAGCAAGGTCCATAAAGAAATGGTTAGAGTTTGGATCTGGAAGGACTTGGCTGACCTAGAACAAAAAGCCTCCGAGCTCAAACTCCTCCAACACCCTTTGGATGATTTAGAAAACGGATTGTGTGCCAGACCTCAGTAACTACCTTGTGCTTGAATTTATTCAGGTAGTACAATCTGGGAAACAGCCTTAGACCATAAGTCACGGAAGCTGTAAACGCCTCATTCCACAGACAAGAGACTAATATAAACACCGACCAACAGCACATACCTGGCTTGTGAAGATTCAGAACACACCCGCTCCGTCATCAACCACACACACATACAGAAAGTAGCGATTGTGCCAGGTGACGGATCTCCTCCGCTGCGTATTAGCGTTTATCCATCACAAGCCATGGGGGCGCAGCATTACCGGCCCCATCAGTACCATAACGACCATCACCTTCATTATCCGCATCATCACTGTGACTCTGTACGGCTCGTTCATCCTCATTTATAGCCTCCGTCCTGCTCGCACACACACACACGCACTTAACACACACTTCAAACAAACACACAGCTGTTTAGGCAGCCGCAGACTCCTCCAGCGAGACATCGGCGGTCCTACTGTGGATGCTTTTCATTGATGGATGGCGCAGAGGGGGGCACACCTTGCAACAGATGGCCTACTGTATGTAACTATAAACCTACAGATTACACCCTGTAGACCATATGGGGAAAAGTTCGTGGAAACCTGAATGGTGCAGTCGTAACCTTGGGCATATGGAGTTTGTGCGTCTCTGTTGTTATTAGGACCTGTATTTTTGGTTCTGTATTTTTGGAACACGACTAATGGAGACCGACGTTGGGTGATGCAGAACGTCAATGTTCTGGTTCATGTCAACGACCTTAGATTGGGTTGACTTTAAGGGTTTCTGCAGGTCAGTGAAGTTCTTCAATACCCAAAACTTCCTCAGTGGAGCTCTGTTTGTACACAGGGGCATGATGAAACAGAAAGGGCTCCTCTCCAAACTGTTATCCCAAAGATAGAAGCCCACAATCCCTAAAATGTCTTTGGATGTTGTAGCTACAATGAAGCAAATCCTCAAGAACAACCCCAGATCATTATTTGTCGTCATGCGTTCTACGTTTGGGCAGGTACTCTTGTTAAGTGTCATCACTCTTGATATCGCCTGCTTCAGATTAGATGTGTGCAATAATGACCCCCCCCCCCCCAAAAAAAAAAAAAAAAATCAGTATTTGTGTTAATATTATGCCATTTATATTTACTGTATTTTAAATATAAAGAAATTTTTCATTTCAGTAGAAGTATAAAAGTACATGCTTCTAAATGTCAGGTAAAAGTATTCCTTTAAAAAGTCTTTCTAACTTAATTTTTGAAACAGGATTTTATGTTTTATTGAGGGTAAGAGGTACAGATCCATGACACTGAAGGTACATCATGGTTTGTACTACAACTATATGAATCATCTGCAAAAATCACGCAAATGACCTTATCATCTTTAGCAATAAAGACATTTTCAGACATGAGGAAACAAAATATACAAAATACTTTGGATTTTTTTTTATACAAGTGCTGCAAAATCTATCATAACTCATAATAATCCAGTAAATCATGATATTTCACCCAAACTATAGTTACCATTGACTCTCTGAAACACTCTCACTGCATTTTAATCCAACAAACTGCAGCTTCATCGATTTTTGGAGCAGTCCTTCTTTTAAACACTCCACTACTAAAAATGCGTATGCGAACCTTTTAGAAATATTACATAGTTTAATATACTCTTTTAATATACTCTTATATTCGTCACAGAAATAGAATTCACATCAGCACAACTATTTGGACAGCACTTTCCCAGATTCCACCTAAAACATCCAGATCATATGACCCTCAATCCCATCTGCTTTATTTATTTAAACTCCAGATTAAAGAAATGAATGCTCAGAAGAGTTTGGATAGTAAATAAGAGCACCCATCATCCGGGAGACGTGACGTTCCGCACAATATTGTTATTGTTGATGCTTCAAAAGCTCATCACTACCTCCAGGTCCAGGCTCAGCAGGAGGCTGTCTAGGTAGGCAGTGCTTTGAGCTCCCGAGATAAAGAGTGACCCATTCAGAGGTAGACGTCAAAAAAAAAGGCTGCCTTTCTAAGATTTCACAGAGAAGGCAATCCTGTAATTCTATTCACTGGATAAGAATTCAATGAGCTTCCAGAAATGTGCTACAGACCTGTCAGTCCTGCTTATTTATTACTGCCACACGCCTGTTCAGTAAGGCCATGCAGGCACATTCTCAGCTCTTAAAAAAAAGAGAGAGATAACGATAAAAAAGCAGGCGATGATGGAAGCTTTAGTTTAAACTTTAATCTGTAAAAGATAAGGAGATGTTCTGCTTCTTCGATCCGTTCTGACGCTCTCCATAGGAAGGGTGACATAAGGGTTAAGTATATACAATATCTATTATTCATATAGATTCCTCTTTCAGCACATTTTAAGTCTTGGTAGATCTGCGACATGCTGGAAACCATCAAACTTTTTATAAAAAAAGAAATAGAAGTGAGTGAGGGAGAGAGAGAGACATCGTACCGGGCATCGCAACCTACGATATTCTAGAGTAAATAATTTAAACGATTAAAGGTAATGATTTGGATAATGGTGAGGAGATGGAGAAGACTTTCTGCTTCTACGAGGAATGACCTCATTGTATTGGTGTCAATAAAAATGCTGAGCTTGTTTGCTCAGTTCCAGCGTTTTGCTCTGCTCCAATATTTCCCCGCAATTGTTGTGCTTGCTGTTTGCAAAGCACCTGTTTAGCATAATTCAATTACATTTGTTCAGCCGTTTTAACAATAGACGTTGATACAAAAATGGGCAGACAGAGCCAAGGAAAAATCCTCGGACAAGACGTTACATAAAGGAAATCCAGAGGTATGGTGAACAGACCAAATTTCCTTTCTGGTCTGTAAGTTCTTTGGAGCACTTTGCATCCTTTGCTGGAGATAAACATCTGCTGGTTGATTAAACATAAAAGCGTTTCCATTAATAATAACTCTGAAACTTCTGAGCAGTTATTGTTGGGTCGTGGTGCAAGGTGAGCGCTTGGAGATCGATTCGTGGAGATCCCACAGCCCGTGGCTGAGAATCCAGCAGGGCATAATTGGCATTGCTCTCTTGAAGAAAACACGCAGCTACTTTGCTCACCCATTCATGTTACCTCTGAGGAAGATTAGTGAACTTGAAATGCTGAGTTTGTCTTTCAAGTGGGCGTGATATGGCTCAGTTCAATGAAATTAAGACTGTATAAAGGTCTTAAAGGAACAGAGACCAGAGACCAAAAGAACAATTTATTCAAAAGATAAATCAGGTGCTCCCTGATTTACGATGGGGATACATTCCAACAACTCCATCATAAATTGAGGACTTTAATATAGTCTGTATACAGCGGTACCTCGGTTATCGACCACCTCAGAATTTGTCAAATTCGGATCTTGACGCATTTTCTTGACTAGAAAAATGTGTCTTGGTTCTCATCGTTTGCTCGGTACTTGGGGCATTTGCTTAAACTTGTATGAGTCGAGCCGAGCGACTCACTGAATCGATTCATGATTCAGTACACAGTGATTCAGTGATTCAGATTCAGAACAGTTCTTGCTCAGTGCAGATGTGTTTATTGTGTTTTTCTTTATTTCTCCATCTACAGTACAGTATTGTTAATGCAAATAAGTCTCCATGGGTCCTAAAAAGATTCTTGACAGCCAATTCTTGACTTTCAGGCTGAGCAGTTAGCATTAGCAGCTAGCACCCAGAGTTCACCAATAGAGTAAGTGTTTTGCTTTTACTTTTCACTTTCAATCCGTTACTCACTAAATGACATGAGATTCTTCAGCACTTTATTATAAGAGCTTTATATAGAGCTTTGTGGTAATTATTGTGGGTTAATGTAAGTGTTAATGTGTAATCGGCTCCTCTATGATACAGTATAGGCTCTATTAAACTCATCAGTTCATGACACATTTATCTTATGATGGATTTGTTGAACATATCCTCATCATAAATCAGCTCATGTACAATACAACTCCATTAATGCATAGAATTTTCTGGGGATTTTCTGGGGGTCTGGAATAGATTCATTCACTATACTGTACATTATTCCTTATGGGAAACATTTGCTCGGTACACGTGGTTTTTGGTTCAAGCCATTTAGAACAAATTAATGACGAGAACCGAGGTACCACCATATATATACAGTCGTATGAAAAAGTTTGGGCACCCCTGATAATTTTCATGATTTTATTTATAAATCATTGGTTGTTCAGATCAGCAACTTGAGTTAAATATATCATATAGCAGATGAACACAGTGATATTTGAGAAGTGAAATGAAGTGTATAGGATTTACAGAAAGTGTGCAGTAATTATTCAAACAAAATTAGGCAGGTGCATAAATTTGGGCACCCCAGCAGAAAAATTACATCAATATTTAGTAGATCCTCATTTTGTAGAAATAACAGCCGCTAAACGCTTCCTACAGCTTCCAGTCTGGATTCTGGTTGAAGGTGCTTTGGACCATTCTTCTTTAGAAACATCTCCAGTTCAGTCATCTTTGATGGTTTCCAAGCATGGACAGCCCACATTTTCAGTAATATTCATGTCTGGGGACTGAGATGGCCATTCCAGAACGTTGTACTGGTTCCTCTGCATGAATGCCTTAGTAGATTATGAGCAGGGTTTGGGGTCGTTGGCCTCGGTGCAACTTTGTCACTGATTCTTGAACATTGTTCTTAAGAATCTGGAGATATTAACTGGAATCCATGCGACCCTCAATTTTAACAAGATTCCTAGTACCTGCACTGGCCACACAGTCCCGCGGGCATTATGGAACCGCCACCAAATTTTACTGTGGGTAGCAAGTGTTTGTCTTGGGATGCTGTGTTCCTTTTCCGCTCCTTGTTATGTCCAAATAACTCAATTTTAGTTTCATCAGTACACAGCACTTTATTCCAAAATGAAGCTGGATTGTCCAAATGTGCTGTAGCACACACCTCAAGTGACTCTCTGTTTGTGGCGTGTCTGCAGAAAAGGCGTCTTCTGCATTACTCTCCCATACAGCCACTCCTTGTGCAAAAGTGCGCTGTATAGTTGAACGATGAACAGTGACACCATCTGCAGCAAGATGAGGTTGTAGGTCTTTGGAGGTGGTCTGTGGCTTGACTATGACTGTTCTCACCATCCTTCGCCTCTGCCTATCTTGAGATTTTTCTTGGTCTGCCACTTCGGGAGTTCCTTAACTAGAACTGTGCCTGTGGTCTTCCATTGCCTCACTATGTTCCTCACAGTGGAAAACTGACAGCTGGAATCTCTGAGAGAGCTTTTCATTTCCCTTCCCTGAACCATGATGTTGAACAACCTTGTTTTCAGGCCATTTGAGAGTTGTTTTGAGGCTCCCATGTTGCCACTCTTCAGAGAAGATGCAAAGAGGAGAAAAACTTCCATTTGGCCACCTTAACACTTTCTCATATTTGGATTCACTTGTGTATGTAGATCAAGGGTCAATGAGTTTACAAAACAAATTTTGTGTTCCAATAATTAATGCTAAAGGTATTCAAATGCAAGGGTTCCCAAATTTATGCACCTGCCTAATTTTGTTTGAATAATTACTGCACACTTTCTGTAAAACCTATAAACTTAATTTCACTTCTCAAATATCACAGTGTTCATCTGCTATATGATATATTTACCTGAAATTGCTGAGCTGGACAACCAACGATTTATAAAGAAAAATCATGAAAATTATCAGGGGTGCCCAAACTTTTTCATACGACTGTATATATATCGTTTGCCTGTGGAAAAATCTAAATTCAAAATTCAGACTACAATTTGTGCTGAATGGGTATTTATGTTTATTATCGTATGCCTGTTATAACATCTTGTACTACCTGTATTGGTAGGTAAAACCAAAAAGTCTTGTAATGTGGCATCAGAGGTATTGAGCATGGTGTCTCCCATTTCATACCTTGTTTCTGTATTATGAAGAACTAACTAACTAAGGGACCCACTGCCCCAACTGCTGGTGTGATCATCTGTGGAGTCATCACAAAAACAACAGTCGTTTACCTTTGGTAATGATACGAGGGACACTAACAGATCAGTGATATGTGCAGTTCATCATGTGTTGCCTCTCATGGCAGGGCTTCCAACTGACATTTTCCAGCAGGATAACGCTCACCCACGTACACAGCAAGGGTTTAACAGGAATGTCTCCACCAGATTGTAACACTGCCCGGTTGTCAGATTTATCACCAATCGGGCATTTATTGGACCAGCTAGGCCACCGGCTTTGGCACCCTATGACTGTGCTGGATCTACAGACCCAGCTGTGAGCAAATGTGCTGCAGGATACCATACAGAACCTTTATGCCTCAAATAGCCAAACGTATCTCATTTTGTATCGAGGCTAGAGGCGTCCTAACAGGGTAACATAAGCCTTCTGTCAGTTGTCCAGTTTTCCCCCAATAAACATATAATTTCACTCTAGTATTGTAATCACTTACAGATATCATCATTAGGTTTCTGTTTCAGCATCGTACAGTGAGTGAGCGTCGCGTTATCGATCGACTCTAATCATGACCGTCCCTAAATTGCACGACCCATCGTACAGCAAGTGGCCAGCCCTGATCGACCGTGGTCTCTTACAGTCCTATGCAGCGCAGTCAGCGGCGTTCATTACACTCCTGCAGAGTGCTTATGAGCCTGATCCGGCTGTTCTGCAGTGCAGCCATAGCGTACGGTGTGTTCTCCCCGGTAGCTAATATAACCCCGAGGATTTTAATGTGTAAATGTAATCATCTTAAGTGAATTCTCAGCGTGAGGTGCACAAGCAGCTGTGGAGCCAGTCTCGCACCGCGGGGCAGCGGGATTTGGCAGTTGGAGCTCATCCTCCAGATTGTTGCAACCCAATTTCATGTAAAATTCATAGGGATTTTATCATAATGAAGAAATGAGAAGGCATGTGACTGTGAACGCTGTCCTTCACTTTAACCTCACCGCTTCACCACTGATGTACCATGACGATAGAGCACAACATCAGCCTTTGGTGTTTAGAACACCAAATCAGAAAAGGTTGGCACAGTATGGAAAATGCTAATCAAAACAAGCAAACAAACAACATGTGTGCAGTTTTAAGAGACAGTGGTGCTGGTGGTGTTATACACTTTTCAACAGTGTTCTGAACAATGCTCTCAGGGGTAGTTGAAGCATGTGGAGTCATTTCATATTCTAAGTTATGGCTCTATACAACTTTACCCAGAAGCAGCCACAGGGCATTACCTGCATTACCATGAACTACTAGTCTAATCCTTACTAAACACCCTGTTTTATTCTGAAGTAATGAAAATCACTATACTTGAAGTGTGGTAGTGGCCAATTAGCTTGGTGTGTGATTTGGAAGGCGACTGGTTGTACCTGAGCAAGCTTATTATAGTTGCTCTAAAGGGACTGATCACTAGCCAGAAGTATTCTACTAACTACATTTAGTTTATTAATCATTTGTCAGTTTTTTTTTTTTTTTTTGCTTTGATGTTAAGATATAAATACCTCTGAAAACAGTTAATTTATTATACAGTGCCTGAAAAGCAAAAATACAAATGTGGCCAACAAAAGTATTGAGAGTCAAACCCACATGAGGTCAAAAGTACTGGGACACAAACCCACATGAGATCAGTAGTATTGGGACACAAACCCACATGAGGCCAAAAGTATTGTGACACAAACCCATGAGGCCAAAAGTACTGGGACAGAAACCCACATAAGATTGTTAATATTGGGACACCACCCCACATGAGGCCAAAAGTATTGGGACACAAACCTACATGAAGGAAAAAGTATTGGGACACAAACACACATGTGGCCAAAAATATTGGGACACAAACCCACAAGGCAAAAAGTACTGGGACACAAACCCACATAAGATCAATAATATTGGGACACCATCCCAGATGAGGCCAAAAGCACCGGGACACAAACCCACATGAGGCCAAAAGGACTGAGACACAAACCCACATGAGGCCAAAAGTATTGGGACTCAAACCCACTTGAGATCAAAAGAATTGGGACACAAACCCAAATGTGGATTAAAAAATCTCAGACACAAACCCACATGAGGCCAAAAGTCTTGTGACACAAACCCACATGAGGCCAAAAGTCTTGTGACACAAACCCACATGAGGCCAAAAGTACTGGGACACAAACCCACATGTGGCCAAAAGTATTGGGCCACAAACCCACATTAGATCAATAACTTTGGGACACAAACCCACATGAAATCCATATTATTAAGACACAAACCTACATGAAGCCAAAAGTATTAGGACACAAACCCACATGTGGCCAAAAGTATTGGGACATAAACCCACATGTGGCCAAAAGCACTGGTGACACAAACCCAAATGTGGGTTTCAATACTCCCACATTTCAAGCACTGCTGTAGTTTCTTCAGGAAATGCAGGTCTAATTTTAATTGTCAGGGTGAAATGTGACAAATGGTACTGGTTTAGATTGGGTATGATGGATTTTTATTGACACTGCAAATGTTGCCAATCCATCTAATGAACCCATGTTCAATTCTGCTGCACTACCATGCTGCTAAGAACAGAAAGTTGCCTACCATGTTGGAAAGGAGACCTAAATACACTATATATTTCTAGTCTTGGATTCCAGAAGGTTCCCAGAAAGTGTCGGTATGGGAAATTTCTGATTAGAGTAACTGACTTAAACGAGAAGAAAAGCTTGTTAGGGAGCACTCTCTTTGGAGATATTGCAGGGCGGCCCCAGAGCTGCACCCAGCCAAAACGGATTAGGCATTTGGCACGACCTCTTTTCTTATGCTCTAAATCATTCATGCTACACCATGTTCAACCTCATCAGTGCCAATAAATAAAACAGGTAGGGTTTAGAAAAGAGGGAAGTGAAAGGGAATTAAGGATGGTTAACTGAGACAGAAATGGGAGGAAAGACAAAACCGAGAGCTTACAAGAGGTAAACAAAGGCTGTTTCACATAGAACACATCTCAGTTTGACATGAAACGGTGGTCATAGACCAACTTATTATATCATCACATGGTAATATTGACCAGCTGGACCTGAGAGATGAAGATATAAGAGAAGCTCTTGAATATCAAATGCCTTCAGTAATGGGCCACCATCAGATTAGATATACCATTGTTTTAGCAATGGTATAATGAACATATAGAATTATTTCTCAGTCTCTTTATTAGAATAAAACCAGGAAATACAGGAAATGTGTATGTAGTATTAAAAAACTGAAAAAATCAGTGGCTGACTGAATACTTTTTTGCCCCACTGTAAAGAGAGAGAGCGCCCCACATAGGAAGTAGGCAGCAAGGCCACTCACTAGGTAATGAGACGGACCGAATGAGCACTCGGTAAAGCCCTCATTTAGTTCAAGTGCTCCTAAATGAATATTCCATTCACAAAAAGAAAGTGCAAACGTGAACAAAACCCTCACACTGCAGAGCCCTACTTCCACATGGCCCACATGTTGGCTGCATTTATAAAGAGTGCCTCGCTCCACGCTGGGTACGATTGATCGTGTCATTAAAAACGTCATGGTTCGGTATCATTCGGTTCTTTCACTTACCGAAAGTGCTTTTTTTTTTTTAAGTCCGGTTGCCAAATATGCGGTGCATTCCTATAAAACAATTCCAACGGTGGCCTAAGACCTTTGGACAGTACTGTAAGTACAGAATGACCTTATATCTTTAGTACAGCTCTTCTAAAAGTGGAGAACAGAATATGTTATGTTATACAGGATATGTTTTCGGTGAGAACTAGAAAAGTTATTAAGAGCATCCAAACTTTGACCTGCTCTTCGATTACATTAGAAATCACATGTCCAGTTGTCCATGTCCACCTCCAAAGTCTGTCCTACATCTGTAATTGCCTCTCCACATCTCGCACAATTGTGATGCAACAGCAACAATGTTCTCTCTGTTGAAACAAACGAGTAATTGGCTGTGAGCGCTCCCAGGATGACTTGACACTTACGACACTTACGATGAGAAATCACGATACCAGGTATCAAACATGTCTTATGTCCGTGTCAAATGAAGATTTCCTTCTCATTATTTCAGACAGCAGACCGTGTAGCACCATCCCAGCTCCGGTGAACCCTCTGCCCTGTTTGTTTGGCACTGATATCCCGTGCAAGGATTAGCCTCAGGCGATCCGCCCTGTAATCCGGATACCTAACCGGTGGCTTCCATTTTCTCCTGGATAAAGGTGGAATAATCAACTCCTAATAGTAAATTGCTCAGGGGTTAGGTATGGTAGGTTCAAGTGATATGACGGGGGGGTTAACAAGGTTATTGGGAAAATAAAGTAACTAAAAAACGTTTGGATGCCATTGTTGCCTTATTTTTCTTGTTCCAATTTAAGAACTGAAACGGGCTGCGGGTTTAGGACAGGGTTAATGAAACGTAATTAGGATAATAAGATCCGGGAATGACAAAATATGCATGTCAAATGATTGCACAACATGCCTAGAAATCAAATTAGTGTCAGAGTGGATGTCGCTTAATTGCCATAAAGTTCTTTCGGCTTGTGGGTGAGAGTTCTGGGAAGACAGCTTTGGGCTGGCCTGATTTCGTTCTCTGGGAACTTGTCTCATTAGTCAGTGAGAGCTCGTCACATTAGTCTGATAGGGTCTGCCGTTTCCTGCGGTTGCCAAATTTGTTCCGTTTTCTGATGGACACACTGCCCACCACAAATATACATTATCTTTACAGCTCACAGGTACAGGAGTGACGCTAGTGCTGATTCAACTGCTCTTCTGGACTTAATAGTAGCACTGCTAAGCTCTTCATGCTCTTTGGAAAAAATTTGTCCGACTCATTTAAGATGCACAAAGTCAAGTCAGATTTATTTCAATAGCGCTTTTTACGATGGAGCAAAGCAGCCTTACAACTTTAGATTTTCTTCTAATATCCCAAAGTGAGCAAGCCTAGAGCGACAGTGGCAAGGAAAAACTCTCTAAATGTTATAAGAAAAAAACCTTGGGAGGACCTTATACCTGAAGCACAAGTAGTCAAAAATCGCTGCGACTTTCAACTGATAACCACGTAACGACCACCATAAAGTCTACTGTGCCATGCAAGCATGATTTAGGGCCATTTCACACGGAATCAAAAAAAAAAAAAAACACGTCAAGGTTTAGCATTATTTATGTCATATTTTGATGTTTTGTTCACACATTTTTTCATGAATATTAATTTACTTTGCATTAACTACCTAATTTCACAGAAACGTGAAATGATAAAGTTTGTACTCTGTTTGTACTCAAGCTCCATTCTGCTTCACCTACATCTTCCTAGAGGTGCCGAGCTTTGGTCATGTGACCGCTGTGACTTCCTACTAGTAGCTCGGTGCTGGAACTCGAATGTTGTTTGAGAGCAGCAATGCATTATCCTGTTAGGAAGCCCAGAATTTGGACTGGCACCTCTGTCTACAACATCTGCACCTCAAGGAAGTCTTGGCACCAAGACCATCAACTCAAGTCACCACAACGTATCACAATGAAGAAAGACACCCCACATTCTAAAAAGTGACCTTAATCAGCTTGTTGTGTTACTCACCGTGTTGGTGGTGATGGTAGTTGTGTTGTTGTCATTGTTGATCGGGTCGCTGTGTGTCTGTGTGGGTGTGTAGAGGGTCAGGGTGTGTTCTGGTACCCGGTTCTGTCCCGTGTAGTCCTGCGTAGGGAGGCCGTGCGGTGTGGTAAAATCGCCTGGGATGCCGTTCTGTGGGGGAGGAGGGAACTGTGGTGGGGTGTAGGTCTGAGCCATCGCGTCCACCGGATTGGTCGCCTCTTGGTTACCCTGGAAACAAAGAAAAGTAGAGAATATGAACACCAGGGAAAATGAACCCCAGGGGGTGCTGGTGTTGGCAAACGGTAACTGTAACTCACCACCGGTATTTGTGATTTTTGCGTGGCGGTGTTTGATTTGGCATGGCTTCAAAAACGCATAAACCAATAGAATAATGACTTACTGCAACTTTTAACGTTTGATTTACATGATCAGAGAGGACTGAGACTCGTCAGCTGAGTGGCACAGAGTAAAGAGTTCCAGCTGTCAGGAGATTACAAATTCGAACCTGATGATGCCATGAACACCTAAAGCTTGACATCCAGAAGAGCATAGCGAGGTTAAGAAAATGGTAGGATTGTTTAGTTTAGTGTGTTTCTTTTGTCAGGGACCAGGCACAAATTACATTATTCCCCGAAGAGAAAAATGCTTTGAGCCAGAGTTACCTATTAAGCTCATTTCCATCTGCAGTCCCTTGGCAGGTCAGTGTTTGGGTGGTGGAAAGTAACGCGTTACAGTAATGCGATTACTTGTTTCTGTAACAAGGTAATGTAATGCATTTAAGTTACATATTTTGTAATCACATTACAGTTACTAACACAAGGTTTTTTCCGTTACTCATATTTTTTTACATTTTTTAATAGCAAAACCAGGGGAGTCACTAGAGATTTGTGAATTGGGGGGCTAAGCTTTGACTAGTGGGATCTAGAGGTTAGTCCTTAGGAGAGTTTAAAAATGGCCCCAAAAGATCTGCATTATGAAACCGGCATAACATTTAAAACATACAACTATGTGGAGAAACAGCCTCAAAGCAGCAAATTTCTATAATATGACATATCATTCAAAGTTTGTCTTAGGTACAGATCTTTTGCGATTTAACTACTATCCATTCATTAACATGAGGCACAGATGAATTAAAGAATACAGAGAACACAGACTGGTGCAGTCAAAGGTGCGTCTGGTCTGTAGCTGCATTCACGTTTAATAAACTGGAGGACTGGATTTTTCGGACGACGTGACATTTGACAGCAGTAAAAATTGTTCGGTATTTAATTTTCATTTATTTTTTACACAAGGAAATGTCAACAAATCAAAGTCCATTACCAGCCAGAGGACAAAAGGGCTACTGGTAAAACCCCAACAAAAAGAAATAAACCAAAAGTGGCAGTTCCAGACAAAACAGCTTTAGTTGATAGCAATCAAAAGCTTTTCTTAAACCCAATAAATACATCAAATAACTTTCATTATGAGAAAACTAATTCAAGGTCTAAAACAGGTTAAATAATCGCGAATTTCTGACAATCCTATAATGAGATCGTAGACGGATAAGCTGTATTTGAGATCTTTTCATTTGCATATTTTAGTATAGCAGTGCAGAACACGGTTTCAGGGACGTTATGGGGCAGCAGCGCCTCCCTCAGGTCCTAGTGCGTCAAATTTATTTACACTGCGGATATGGCGAGTTGATAGCACAGCTGAAAGGAGATTATAGATACATGAGAAAAACTATTTACGATTTAAACGCATAATGCATGTTTATTTGGTGGGGGGCTGTAACCACCCCTAAAACAAGTCTACCGACGTCCATTCCCAAAGCATAAACATTTCCTTTGTGTTTCTGCGTAATTTCTGTACGAACTAACGGATCCACCACTGCCTGTCACGTGACTTTGAATGTGACAAGCGAATCTGGCTCTTTTTGACTGAGTCGACTCTTTCGGCTCTTCATGCCATTCGGCGCTTTTTTCATTTACTTTTGCGCTGTTTTGTGACCTGTGTGCGTGGATATACATCACTCAAAGTATTAAATGTAAGTGCACTCAGCATTATAATTTCCATAGCTTTACATTATGCTTGTTTACACGTGTATTTAACGTTTTATTTGTACTGAACTGTCTATGTTTCGTTACCAATACTAAACAGACACAGTGTTCGTGGTTTAAGAAGAGTCCCGGATGGTAGCTATAGAAAAATGGTCGCTATTGAGTATTAAAACGTTCCTGGAGCCCTCTTACATGTGTCTGGGCTAAGCCCCCAATCTGGTCAGACCCTATTTTCGTTCTGCAGTGTGTGTGATGTGTTTCCATTATTGCAAATACCCTTTGTATTTACATTACAAAAGCATAAAGAGACTACGTGACTATGTGTCAGTGACTTGCTTCACAGAACGTAATACGGTTGTTAAATCATGCATATTTGTAGTAGTTAAAGAAATGTAACATGAGCAGAACATTATCTTGGGTGTGAGAGCATTCGGATACAAAAGAGGTTTGTTGCATCGACTTTTCGAACTCCTCTCAGCGAGGGCCTCCCTGCAGCGACTGTGTCCCGTGCTTTAAAGAAAGCTGTGATCAGAGCAATTCTCACTGGCAATTAGCAAAAGCCTTGATCAGCAGAACAGAACAGAACAGAGCTTGTGGAGAACGGCGCTGCTCGGTGGATTTGAGCCATTTGGATTCTCATTAGGCTTTGGGAGAGCTCTTAGACGAGGTTACCTCTCTGCCTGTTTGCTTTGATTTTCCGTACGCATCGTGTTTGATCGACTTTCCAGCCTGCAGTCTGTGAAATGGATCAGATGCAAAGTCTGACTCTCTTCTACTTGCCTGTTGCCTCGTGTATTTCGATACGTTCGCTCCTGACCCTTAGGTCCCGGAAGCGAGTCGCGGACGAAGAGCAATAGGAGCTGAACCAGCGAGTGAGCAGGGTCACCGTGGACGTAGTACTGAAATAATTGACGTTTCCTATTGACAAGAAGTCTAGCAGCAGCGTCGACTCGCGCGTGCACACGGGCGCTGTTCAATTTCAGCGAGCCCTTTGATCCCGGCCCATGCTCGTAACGGGTCACGACCTCGAACGAGGCTGAACAGGAGTTTCTGAACAGGAGCGAGAGCGGTGAGACGCCATCCCACACAATCCAATAACATGTTTCACACATATCTCCAATCTAATTTGGAGCGCCGCATCAGTCGAGGCAGCCAGGTAATTCTTTCAAGGAGGAAATATGGCTCACAGCTGGTGAAGAACAAGAAGAAGCAATAAATAGATAAAGTGCCTGGTGCCTCTCCTTCCTTCCGCAGAGAGAGAGAGAGAGAGAGAGAGAGAGAGAGAGAGAGTGGTGGGTGTAGAGGTGGAATGCGGGGAAATGCACTTTGTTTTCCAGCTCTTTGCTGCATCCTGTCTTAAACTGTTTTAAATCAACAACGCAGTGTGATTTTTACGCAAGAAAAAACCGATGGCGACTGTTAACGTAGTGGGACCTTCACACCAAGTGCGCTATGCTCTGAAAACTCCCTGTCCGCTTCTGCTTTCTTTAATTTCCCTTCTCTTAATATCACGGAGAGCTTGCCGTGTCTGTGTCACATCGTCAACTTAGAAAGGATAGACATAGACACGAGCGAAGATGAGTGCAGGAAGCTCTAGTTTACTGGTTTTCAAATCTATGGGTTTTGTTGTTGTATGCATGTTTTATTGACTTGTCATATTGTTTTATCTGTAAAGCGCCTTGAGTTTCTTGAAAGGTGCTAAGAAATAAAATTCTATTATTACTATTATTATTATTAGATAAATAATCAAACGGTTCCATCCAGTCCCTGTGAGCTTTATCACCATCATTCTCCAGCCTTTCAGTTCTATTCCACCACATCTTTTATTTAATCTTCATGTTTGTGAGAGTCAGTGTGTTGCTCGTCCTGTAAGCTCTTGATGAGCTGTTGTGCCCGACATAGAAATTACTGACGCAGTCCGTCAGTTTCGGATTCAGCGTGAAGGACAGCATTAATACTCAGTGGTGCTTGAACGTCTGAGAACTCTTTAGAATTTTCTATATTTCTGCATAAATATGAGCTAAAACATCACCAGATTTTCACACAAGTCCTAAAAGTAGACAAAGAGAACCCAGTTAAACAAATGAGACAAAAATATTATACTTAGACATCAACTTATTGATGAAAATGATCCAATATTACATATTAGTGAGTGGCAAAAGTATATGAACCTGTGCTTTCAGTATCTGGTGTGACCCCCCTGTGGAGCAATAACTGCAGCTAAACGTTTCCTGTAACTGTTGATCAGTCCTGCACACCGGCTTGGAGGAATTTTAGCCCATTCCTCCATACAGAACAGCTTCAGCTCTGGGAGGTTGGTGGGTTTCCTCACATTAACTGCTGCTTACTTTCAGGTCCTTCCACAACATTTCCATTAGATTAAGGTCAGGACATTTGATTTGGCCATTCCAGAACATGAACTTTATTCTTCTGTAACCATTCTTTGGTAGAACGACTTGTGTGCTTAGGGTCGTTGTCTTGCTCCATGACCCACCTTCTCTTGAGATTCAGTTTCATGGACAGATGTCCTGATATTTTCCTTTAGAATTCTCTGATATAATTCAGAATTCATTGCTCCATCAATGATGGCAAGCCGTCCTGGCCCAGATGCCAGCAAAAAACAGGCCCAAACCAATGATACTACCACCACCATGTTATCACAGATGGGATAATAGGTTCCACAAAACATTCTTCCAATAGCCTTCTGGCTCGTCCACGTGATCTTTAGCAAACTTCAGACGAGCAGCAATGTTCTTTTTGGAGAGCAGTGGCTTTCTCCCTGCCACCTGCCATGCAACACCATTGTTGTTCAGTGTTCTTTCTGATGGTGAACATTAACATTAGCCCAATGTGAGAGAGTCCTTCAGTTGCTTAGAAGTTACCCCAGGGTCCTTTGTGACCTCACCAACTATTACACACCTTGCTCTTGGAGTGTGATCTTTGTTGGTCGACCACTCCTGGGGAGGGTAACAATGGTCTTGAATTTCCTCCATCTGTACACAATCTGTCTGACTGTGGATTGGTGGAGTCCAGACTCTTTACATATGGCCTTTGTAACCTTTTCCAGCCTGATGAGCATCAAAAACTCTTTTTCCTGAGGTCCTCAGAAATCTCCTTTGTTCGTGCCATGATACACTTCCACAGACATGTGTTGTGAAGAGCAGACTTTGATAGATCCCTGTTCTTTAAATAAAACAGGGTGCCCCCTCACACCTGATTGTCATCCCATTGACTGAAAACACCTGACTCTAATTTCACCTTCAAATTACTAATATGTAATATTGGATGATTTTCCTCAATAAATAAATGACCAAGTATATTATTTTTGTCTCATTTCTTTAACTGGGTTCTCTTTATATACTTTTACGACTTGTGTGAAAATCTGATGATGTTTTAGATCATATTTATGCAGAAATAGAGAAAATTCTATAGAGTTCACAAACGTTCAAGCACCTCTGCATGTGTGTTGTTTTTCTAAACTTTTTTGTCCATACAAATCAGGCGAAACAATCAGTGCGAAACCCCCTTGAGATGCTGTCCCACCACAGCGCTGACTTGGGTTTATGTTTTCCTCCACACTGTGTTTTGTGCATTGAGCAGGCATAATTATCTATACCTGAGGGTGGGGAGGCTGGATGTTGGAATAATCCCATCCAGTTGTGAAAATGCTTAGAGAGGGTATTTGTGATGACATGAACCTAACTCTACCACATGGCTACGGCTGTGTCCCAAATGTCTCTGATAAAGGCAGAAAGGATTTCTCTAGCAAAAGCATTCCAAATAATAAACGACTGATCTTGAACCTGACTGGCGCTTTGGAATCCGTTCCAGATTTGCCAAATCCCGGTTACTTTCTCTCATTATATCATTTGCGCTTTTTCCGATTTCTCATCCACGAGCCCTCTTGACACACTATACCTCGTCTCTCACTTCATGACCTTAGTTTCACTCTTTAAATCCCTTTTATAATCACCTTTTTTCGATTTCAGGAGGAGAAACTCTTTGTGCAACTCTTGATTTGAGCTCAATCGGCGTCGGTTCACGACCGATCCAAGAAACTTCGCTTTCAAGCGCATGCAAAAGACTAAAAAAAAAAAAAACTTCAAAAGTAGTAGACACAGAGAAAACTGACTTTTCAACAATTTGAAAAAAAGCACTGCATTAAAAAAAAAAACGGCATATGCTTTGAAAGTACAGCGTTGTGAGAGAAAAGGAAGACGACTTGTCAGATGAGCATGACTCATCTGAGGACTTTCTTGTCAATGATCTCATCTCTCTGATGTAGCTGCTGTTGCCCAGTGGAAATAGACTGACTGGAAAAAAAAAAAAAAAACACCGGTCTGGATTTTGTCAAGTCGCATAATGCTACACATCTGATTTAACCCATTCCCTCCAAAAAAACCCCCCGCAGTGCTGACTGCCCCAGAGAGGGCCCTTTCACAAATAGACTTTCTCTATCCACGATGTTTAAGTATTTATTTGTAAAGTTTCTGATGTTTCCTGTGTTACATGTCTTAGGTTCCATGTATCAGGTCATTGATTGAAATGGTCGTTGACCGGACATTCCCAGAGTCACATAATCCTTTTATGTTACTGTAATGTCAATATAAAGGGTATTTTTAAAAAAAACTAAGTAAATAAGTCAGAATGTATAAATCTATGCAGCATCTAAAACCTAAACTGTTCTACACATGACTCCTCCACGAAATACACAACACCGTGGTTCTTCAGTTACAAACACACATTAACAATCACACACACTGTAGAATCAAAATATAAACACACACCATGAAATATAAACATAAATAAACATCTCGCTGGCTGCACACAACCAAGAGGGAGTGAGTCCAGTTAAAGTAACACCAACTAGTAGGAAGTCACAGTGGTCACATGATCAGTGCTCGGCTCTTTTAGGTATATGTAGGTGAAGCGGCATGGAGCTTGAAGCGTTAAGCAGAGTAACACTTTATTATTTGTTATAATTATAAAGACCTGGTCGTTAAAACGTCACTTACCTAAAGGTTCCATTTAGTTATGTAGCAGACTTAAAACTGATACAAATTTTACAATCCAAGCAGTTGTGGGTTAAGGGCCTAGCTCAAGGACCCAACAGTTGCCATCTTTTAAAAGATGGGATTTGAACCCTGAACCTTCTCGTACCACTAAAACCATCACAGTCCCCTGACACCTCCATATGTGTTAGGTTTCAAGTACCCGGGATGTGTAATTAATGTTAATTGTATGTCCTGAGATTAGGGTGTAGAGAGTTATATTAAGTTTGTTTTATATATTATATATATATATATATATATATATCACATATATACACACACACCCCACCACACACACATACACCACACACAAAAATGGGGCAAAAATGTATTTTAGTCCAGCAAACTGATTGTGCAAAGTTCTCCTACTACTTAGAAAGTTGAGAGAGGTCTGTAATTTTCATCATAGCTACACTTCAACTATGAGAGACAAAAATGAGGGAAAAAAATCCAGGAAATGACATTGCAGGATTTAAAAAAAAAAATAATTTGTAAACCATAGAGGAAAAAGTAGTATTTCGTCACCCACAAACAAGCAAGATTTCTGGCTCTCACAGACCTGTAACAACTTCTTCTGTCCTCCACTCATTACCTGTATTAAAAAAAAAATGCACCTGTTTGACCTTGTTATTTGTATAAAAGACACATGTCCACAGCCTCAAACAGTCAGACTCCAGACTCACCATGGCCAAGACCAAAGAGCTGTTGAAGGACCCCAGAAAATTGTAGACCTGCACCAGGCTGGGAAGAGTGAATCTACAATAGGCAAGCAAGCTTGGTGGTTGAATAAATCAACTGTGGGAGCAATTGTAAGACACTACAAGACCATTGATAATCCCAGATCGAGAGAAATTAATCATCCCACTCAAGATCTCATCCCGTGGGGTCAAAATGAACATGAGAACGGTGAGCAAAAATCCTAGAACTACACGGAGGGACCCTGATGAAATGACCTGCAGAGAGCTGGGACCAAAGTAAAAAGGCTACCATCAGTAAACAAACTACAACAACCGAGAGGGACTCGGATCCTGCAGTGTGCCAGGCGTGTCCCCCCTTGCTTAAGCCAGTACATGTCCAGGTCTGTCCTGAAGTTTGCCAGAGAGCAATGAATGATCCAGAAGAGGATTGGGAGAATATCATGTGATCAGATGAAAACAAATAGAACTTTTCGGTAAAAAACTCAACTCGTCGTGTTTGGAGGAAGAAGAAGAATTCTGAGTTCTGCCATACCTATTGGAAAGCATGGGGGTGAAAAACATCATGCTTTGGGGGCTTTTTTCTGCAAAGGGACAGGACGACTGATCCATGTTAAGGGAAGAATGAACAGGGCCATGTATTGTGAGAGTTTAAGACAAAACCTCCTTCCATCAGTGAGAGCATTGAAGATGGAACGTGGCTGGGTCTTCCAGCATGACAATGATCCCAAATATACCGCTTGGGCAACAAAGGAGTGGCTCTGTAAAAAGCATTTCAAGGTCCTGGAGTGGCCTAGAAAGTCTCCAGACCTCAGCCCCATAGAAAATGTGTGGAGGGAGCTGAAAGTCCGTGTTGCCCCAAAGCATCACTGCTCTAAAGGAGATCTGCATGGAGGAATGGACCAAAACACCAGCTACAGTGCATGTACAGAAACTGGAGTACATGCAGACTCCATACAGAAAGGACCCAGATCGCTCCACCTGAGGATCGAACCCAGGCTGAGGCGACAGTGCTACCCACTGAGCCACCGTGCCACCCGAGTGATATTAAGAGTATACTCACAGCTCTTTGGGGTGTTATTTATTGAAATATCTTCTGAGGGTGGTATTACAAATGTGTACGTCTGTAAGGCGACCAATCAGAACACGGAGGGAACGTGGTTATAACAACTGTGAATGCGTCAAAAAATGCTCACAGTACAAAAACCTGTCGCTTCACAGCTCCAGTGTACCTGGTTTGTGTGGAGTTTGCATGTTCTCCCTGTGTCCATGCTGGTTTACTCTGGGTGCTCCGGTTTCCTCCCACAGTCCAGAGGCAGGCATTAGGTTAATTGATCACACTCAATTGGCCCGATCTGATTGCGGATGACTAGTTTAAGTAACCTTGCATCTGCTGTCAATATCCATTGATGCTGAAAGCGACGTTCAATAAAACCAAATAAGCAAACAAAAACACGCTGACATCAAGTACATGCAAATTGCACTTGAAAATATTTTTGGGTGTTGAAAGCTGAATTACTCAAATATTTGGCTCTTTTTTGCCTCATTACAATAAGCTCAGGACTGGAAAGGGGTTAAACGTGACCTCTGCAGGGAGCCAATCTAAATTAAACGCAATTTTCTGCACATTTCAAATCATCGTATTAAGTCAGTTAAGCTCTAAGAGCGAAGTCTGAGCCCTTGGAGGAGCGCGTTCATAATCACTTTTATTACTTTGGATGCTGTTATTGTAACCTCGCGGCCAAAGAGTAAACGTGTAATCAGAGTGACCATCATCGGGGTGCTTTATGACCGACAGGCCGATCCCTGAGAGTCCATTCACCTAGCCCATTGATGGGAAAGCTATTGGATGGGGCCAAACTCCACCCCTCTGTACGAGGCCACGGGGAATGCCGACTCCCGAATGGGCATCGATCCTATCGCTCTCTCCATTATCTCTCACTCTCTCTATCTCACACACGTTATCCTCCACTACTGCTCTCATGTTCATCTCATCAGCGGCAAACTCTCTCCCCAGGGCTCTTCCTTGCCTAAGCTTTAGTACAGTGTTGAAAGGCTCCTCTCGATTTTAGGTTTATACATGTTATATGGGCCACATGCCGCTTCCCTTCCATTCTCTTTCACAGGCTCCTAGTGGAATCTTTGTAGGATCAGAACAAACAGGATTTCTGCCAATGCTCGACAAATTGCGTTATTGCTGACTAGGGTGTTTAGAAATGTTTTGCAACATACTGCAGCTACAGGCATGTAAAATTGAAATTCACCATCTAAACTCAAAGGAAATGTGTAAGGTAGAGACAAAGACGGGTGCCTGTACTACCCTGGATAAAATGATGGAATCGCCACCCTTACAGGATATACACTCTAGGGGTTGCATAGACTAGTCGACTAGGACATCCACTAGTCGCAATGGGATGCCGAGGTCAACTAGATGGAGGAAAAAAAACAGGACCAAGGAAGCAGGAAGAAAGAAAGCAGCTGTTCGTCTGGAAATACCTCAGAAAAGATGAGTCCAATTCTACAGTAATCTGCACTGCAGTGCCTCATTTGTAAAACATCAGGTAAGTAAGCGAAAGGTCCCAGAGCATATAAACACAACAGTGCTCATAGTGCAACACCTAATACAGCAGCCTTCAAAACAGAAAATCTATATTATTGAAAAAGACTGCATCATCTTAACTATCAGTCGTTGTTTTGCCATTTTAAACCTTGCACTCTCCTGACATGTGAGGTTTTTAAAATTTCCACCATACATTTTCAATCAGATTGATGTCGTTGAGTTGATCTGCCTTTATATTTTTGTTTTGTGGCAAGATGCATCATCATCATCCTAAAAATGATGTCATCATTTTCTATCGATGGAATGAGAAAAGTGTTCAATTTCATTCCACACCCATGCAGTGAGTGCTGAGGTACTGATTGCCATCACCCCTGGTTCTTTACCTGACATGTAACCCCATATTATAAAGGAGTAAGGAAATTTGATTGTTTTCTTCAGGCAGTCATCTTCATATGTTTCATTAGAACAGCACCAAACAAAAGAAATCACCAAATATCACTTTCATCTGATCATCCAAACTCCATGATTGCTTCTCTTAAGCCCACTGTAGCCTTGTTTTCTTCTGTTAAAGTGTTAGTGCTGGTCTTTGTTTGACTTTTATCATGTGCAAATTCCATTTCATTCAGGCAATTTCTTGACTCCTGTTGTCATCCGTTTATTGTTCTTGGTTTGAGTTTTCTGATCCTGATCCTTTTGATGTCGTCATTGGTCTATCAATGTGTTCTTGTTTTGTAATCGTCCGATTTTGCTCATAGTTCAACCAAATTTTAGACACAGCTGATAACAAATGACCAACATCTTTTGCCATGCTCTGTGTTGGATTTCTTTCTTGAGAAGAAGTTTCATCCTTTCCATTTCATTTGACAACTCTCTTGTTTCTTTCAGTTACCAAAATCCAGTAGCTCATTAAGGACTGTAAGCACTCCCTTTTACCTGCAATCTAATTTTGATGTTTATACATGCACCGGTACGTGTTTTAGAAATGGAAAATGACTATGCCATTCCATAGTTTTAGTACTCAGCATGGTGTGAGTCTATTGTTTTTTCTTATACTTGGTTAGGGAAAAATATGCCATACATTAAAATCATTTCCCTTCATTTGCATGAAGCAGACAGAATGTATTGCAATTAAAAAAATAATGGGGATGAAATCTGTGATATGTTTATGTACAAGAAAGGAAAAAAAAAAAAGTCTGGTCATTCTCAAGAGTGGTGATTCCATAATTTGTTGCCAGGGGCTAATCTCAGAGGTTCAAACATCTTTCATAAATTGACTGCTCAATAAAAATTAATCATGTATTAGTATTAGAAAAATGTATTAATAAATGTAAACTACAGAAGGCCAATCCAGCATAAGAACCTTATCTCATCTGTGAAACATGGTGGTGGTAGTATCATGGTTTGGTGCTGTTTTTCTGCATCTGGGATGACTTGCCATGATTGATGGACCAATAAATTCTGAATTATACCAGCAGATTCTGAAAGACAAAGTCAGGACATCAGCATGTAAGCGACCTCAAGCACACAAGATGTTCTTTTAAGGACTGGTTAAAGTAGAATAAAGTTAAAGTCCTGAACTTAATCCAGTAGAAATGGTCAAATTTGTTTAACTCGGTTCTCTTGATTTACTTTTAGGATTTGTGTGAAAAACTGATGATGTTTTAGGTCATATTTATGCAGAAATATTGAAATTCATGAAGGCCTCACAAACTTCATGCATATCAAGCATGTTTTTATAATGAATAAAGATCAGTAACCTAGGAGTTCATCTGGTGGGCTGCTGTAGCAGAAAAGCGTAAGGATGCCAACTGGCAAGTATCTGCTTGGGAAAAGGGAGGCAGAACGTTAATGGGACGCGAGATGCAGCTTGTAACGCTAACTAAGCGTCAAAACGATCTTAACACAACAGTGGTTTGGGTAAATAGACCTTTGAAGCTGGGGAAGAGGAAACAGTGGGCGTCCCAAAGTCCCAATTTTCATGCATATTTAAGCTCTTTCAGTCGGTTGCTTGCCAGAACATGACACTAGCTGGCTCTCTTTTCCATCTTCTCTCGTTCCTTCCTGTAACCCCCGATTAACCTTCGTATCAGGCCTGTTATTCCAGTCCTACATCCTATTCACTTTAAACTGAATACGATTGCTTTTCAGCTGTGACCCACCGGCTCATTGTTTAAAACCTGCTGTAGCATCAGTGAGAACCTGATGTTAGATCGGAAGACCTTAAATGTCTCCGCCCTTCCCTTCTTCAGGTAAATTCGCTCTGCATTTAGTTTCTCAACTTGTTGTTAGGGGTACAGAGCTTAGAGTAAATCATCATAACCCTTTGAAATAGTCACAGTCTGAAATCAAAACCCATTAAATATATTTGCCTAGCTTTATTTATACTTGCCTTACAATTAGTGTCATAGTACTCGAGACCATAAACGTTCGGTTCCAACCTCATTTGGAGTCGGTCTCATCTCGGTCTCGGGGTTAGGTGGACTTGGAAATTGTTGTCGAGCAGCCGAGTCCAATACATGTGTCTGAGGTATCATTAATTATAAACTGAACTTCTTTTCTATCACTATTAAACATCAGCAATCCATTCAAACAGAATAAATCAGTACTTTCTCTACATGCATAAATTAAATCTGCACTCTGATTGGCTAACAAGGAAAAAACAAGTTCTCTTATTGTTTAGTATCCAATCAATGAACACGTTTTATGATTATATCATCAATTTTCTGAAGGCATCAGGAGCCATATTCATGAAGATTCTTAGTGCTAAGAGTTGCTCCTAGTGATGAAATTCTAAGAAAAGTCTTACAATTGTGAGCGTTTCCCTCATGAATGTAGGAGTAGATCGTAGTAAAGATAAAAGTTATTCATAAAGCATCTTAATCCCTAAAAGAGCTCCTAAAGTGAAAAACTTAGGAGTAGGGAGGAGGACTTTTAGGAGTCCTCTTAATCAGAGGAGAAAAGTCCAGAAAGACGACAAGGCTGAAGAAATGCTCTCCAAACACTGAATAACAGGGAGATGATCAAACGTTACAGATTAGATCGTGCATCATGTTTGTGGTTGATCTTATTACAGATTCGCTCAGCTCCATCCAGCGCAACAACACCGTAACACCTGAAATGAATGCTACATATGAACCAACCCCAGCAGTTAAACAGTCACAGCAGTGTTCAAAGTTACTGAAAAGGGCGGAGCCACATTTTCTCCGGTTCAAAGGCTATCCAATAGATTAAGTAGCTACAGAAATGACCAACATTGTAAATACACTTAATAAAATAAAGCAAATAAATGTGTGTGCACTTAGAGTAAAATATGCAGCAATAGCCTATACCTGTTTTTTCAAAGGCTTACTAGGAGTTTTTGGGCCAAGTTAGGAGCTCTCTTAGAGGATTCTTAGAATCTGTAGACTCTTAGACGTCTACTCACCACTGTTTTAACCAAGGAACCATTTGTTAAAAAAACAAAAAAGTTAAGCCCCATCCATTACCATTAGTCAACCCAAAACCTTTTCAGGTAACAGCACTCATTGAAAAAGTGAAGAAAACTGATATTCTTCTGAATTTGTAAACGGTTCAATCTCTATTAAAGGCTGACACCTCACTGACACCTCCGATACGAAGCCAAACTAACACAAACCCCCAATTCCACTCATGTTGTCCTGAGGCTGGTGTTCATCCAGAGAACCAGAGACTGTAAATAGATTTTTTGTTTGTCCCTCTGGGGAAATCTTTACAGTTTCAATGGAGAAACCCAACGACTGAGCTTTATAGCAGGAAGAGACCGGCCCCAAATCCACTAAGAACAATTTTAGGGTTGCACAAACCTAATAGAGCCAGAAGTGGTTGAGAAAATCTAGATCATAAACACGGTGCTCCTTCGGGAAACCGATGAACCTTCCTTCCTTCCTTCCTTTCCATCCCTTCAGTCATAAACATTAACAGTTTCAAACCAGTGGAGAGCTTTTTAAAAACTTTAATCTTTTTTTCCCTCCCTGGCAGGCGCAGTTTCATCTACATATCCGCTTAATATTGATGCAATAGCAGCCGCAGTATTAAGCGTTAATGGTAGTGCCTCTTTGACTTCTTTAATCACACGCTAATTCCATTAATGAAGATCAGAGCGATGAGTCGGCTTCACCGCGGCCCATCGGCCCGTCTCTTAATCACTACACTCGTCCTTTCTCGCCTCCTTTTGTGTCTCTTGTTCCTCTGTGTAACACAGTGTGGATGTTAATGGCACTAATGATGTGTGCTCTTCAGCTCATTAATAAGAAGGCTTATTAAGTGTGATTATGGGCGATGAGTGGGCAATCATTTCTCAAAGCCTGGGAAAATTTATACATGGCTTAATCGACTGATCTTCACAGGAAACACCAGAGAGAGAAGGAAACAAAGACGACGATGACAGAAAGAAAAAAACAATGAGGCCCTATTTTAAGAATATTTGGGATTCCCGCTCTGTAAATCATTCATGAGCGTGAAAAAAAAAAAAAGTGAGGGTTCTCGGTTCTCGTTGTTAATTCGTTCCAGAAGGCACGTCGAGTACAGAGGGAATTTTTCTCACAAGGAATCATGTATACTGAATTAATCTATTCCACACTGTATAAGACATTATATGCATTAATGGAGTTGTATTGTACACTTAAACACTACATATACATAGACACAAATATGAAACAATAATTATATGAAATTGAACATTTTGCAAGATCATGCGAATACCGCTTGCTGTTATCTCTTTTTCAAGCACCATCACTGTTTTCCTTTTCGTTGGCTGTAATCACTAATCTTAAGGCTTCTTCTGATTTTTACGCACGAAAAATATGCAAGTCAAGTTTTGAAAAAGAACACGCGTTCTTTAACCCCATCCTTCACACCGAGTCCGAAACTGACGGCGTAAAATGTTTAATCGGAGCCTGTTCTGATTTCTACGCTGTTGGGATGCATTAAAATCAGGCTGACCAATCAGAGCTCGGTTGTCAGGCAGAACAGCTCATCCTGCTAGTAGCAGAGCACAAGAGCTTATAGGACGAGCAACACGCTCACACTAAAAACATGGATATTAAAGAAAGGATCTGGTGGCGTATAGCTGAAAGGCTGGAGAATGATGGTGATAAACCTCACAGTGACTGGGTGGAAGCGTTTGATTATTTATCTAATTTTTATCTCATTATCTATTATTATTATTATTATTATTATCTATTATTTGTCTCATTCTAATCTGTTTATGATCACAAAAAACACAAGCTAGAGCTTCCTGCACTGATCTTCACTCATGTCTTTGCTTTTTAAGTTGATGTGAAAAAGACATGGTGAAATCTCCAACACATTAAGAGAAGGGAAATTAAAGAAAGCAAAAGCGGACAGGGAGTTGTCAGAGAGTTTAGACAAACAAAAACATAGCACACTCGGTGTGAAGATTCGTTTTTTTGTGCGAAAAAAATCAAACTCTGTGTGAAAAGGCCTTAATAAAACAAACACTGGGTCAGAAGGAGCAGTAAGTTCTGTATGAAGCCAGAATAGAGACGACTATATTTTCCAAATTCAATCACTTTAATTGGATTGAGGCCTGGCACCCTCTGTAGGACTCCAACCACATGAGCCTTCTTTACATCTGCAGCATTTATGTTTCGTGGTCTTCAGCGCAATACACAAGGCCATTAATAAACCACACGATTCTCATCAGGTTCAATAAACACGCGAACAACTTCCCAACCCTTAACCTTTATCTAAGACTGTATATAATTGCATTTGCAATTAAAGCAGTGAGTAGACCAGGAGTAGAGTACTTTTAATGGAGATTTTATAAGACTAAGGTCCATCTGGAAAGTACAAGTCCTGAATGTCACCGTTCTTGCTTCGTGAAGGCTTGCTTCACGGAACATAATTTGAGCCAGCGCTTAATTATGAGTCATAAATGCCATGTGACTCACTAAGTGAGTAAGGCTAATTGGCTTCATGAGACAAGGGGAAATAGAAAAAGCAAACGCGTGCCGGAAAATTACATCGGTCAGCCAGCATAGAGAACTAGATCACAGATTTAACCAGCGTTCGGAACTGGCCAAACATACAGTCAGGTTAATTTAATGCGAATTCTCGCCAGAAGAATTTCATTGTGCGCCCGGTGGTCTGTAAAGAAAGAAGAAAAGGCAAGATGAAAGAAGAAGAAAGAGGAGTAAACAAGAAACCAGGCTGAGCATAAAATGAAAGAAGGAAGGAGCGGTGGAGGTGAAGGGGCGAAATGAATGGCACTCTGTCTGACACGTGTGCCACCGAGGAGTTTCGATTGTTCTCTAATGAACGTCCGAGGAAGAAAATGACTCTGTGAAAAGCCATTGACTGACCCCTGTCATTCCTCACGCATCCACTGACCCGTGAATATTTCATTATGGAGGAGAGGCATGCAAAGCATAGCAATGCGACACAGCGGGGGGGCAGTGTGTCAAGAGCTGCTCGTGGCCTGTTCTCTCACTTGAGTCTGGTTTAGCTGTCAGTTTCATTTGGGTGGTATGACGGGTTTGAAGGTGATGATGACATTTGGGTTTTGTGGTCCTATCTAAAAAAAAAAGGGAGACTGTTAAAATTGCACTTTTTCTTCATTTAAGATGTAATCAATCTTGCAATTAAAGCCTGAGACTGATCAGTGGACTTGCGGACAATTTGGCCATCCATTAATACACTGTATTTTATTTACACAAAGCTTAGACATCGTTACAAAGCAGCTTCACAAAATGCTGAGTTTAAACCCCGCAAAAGAACTTATTAAATGATGCTCCTGTAGTACTTAAAAAATGTAGCTTTTCTAGTAGTTTTGAAGTTGTAGTTGTTAAAAATCTGCCCAATCCAGACACTTCTCCATGCACCCTGAGGATAAGAAATATCTGCTCAATTCAGAACCTTCTTATTCCATTCTGAGGATAACAAGCTTCTGCCCAGTCGGAATGCTTCTTCCCCCAATCCAGGTTCTTCTCCTTCCATGCTGAGCCTAACAAGCCTATGCCCAATCCAGAGCCCTCTCATTCCTAAGGCCTAGTAGCTTGGTCTTCAGTGGAATTCTACTTCGGCCACCCAAAGCCTACAGACCCCTGTCCCATTCACATCCCACACTTGCCTTCCAAAAGCTTCTGCCCCATCCCAATTCTTCTAACTACCATTGGCGTCTGCCCACAGATTCTACTCATGCCATCTGGAGGTCTACAAGCTGCCGTCTCATTTAGATTCCACCTGATGCTCCTAAATATTTTCGACCCTCGGTATTCTTGTCCACCCATCAAGCTCACAAACATCTGCCACATTGAGATCATAGTCCTGGCATCCAAATTCTTGCGACATCTGAATGCTGCCCCTGTTTTCTTAAAACCCAAAGGTTTCTGCTCTTACACTGTATTGGTTTCACTGTACTGTTATCAAGTATGCTGGTAAGAATATCACTAACCACTATTCCATGATGCTTAGTGTTTCCCAGCAATAGCGTAGTGCTAGGGGTAAATTTGACTCCTCAAGCCTAAAACCACACCCCTTCTCAAAGCAAGCACTCCTTCCTCCTGCCGTTTCCTTAAAGCCCAGCCTTAGAAATCCTCATTCAAGAACAAAAAGTGAGAAAGAGAGCATGAAATGTACAGTAAGAGTGTCAGGGTGGAAAATATTGCACCCCATGCCACCTAACTCCCCCAGCAAAGCCAGCATGTACTTTTCCTTTCCAAACTTTTAGGCAAGATGAGGCAATAATGTGCACTGAGCCCTCGGCCACCGAGATAAATAAATGGCATTATGACTGCTCAGGGGTTTTAACTCTCGCCCTCCTGATGGCACTGCGTCTGCCGCAGGTTCAAGCCCGGAATCCCACAAGCGCAGGGGTTCATGGGTATAAAATGAAGTAAGTCACAGCTCAGTAGCCTATAGGAGCTAATGGGTGAGGGGTGGTGGTATGGGGGGGGGTTAGAGCACACACACTCACATACACATCTATTAGGAAAATGTCTCCACACATTAAGCTCCAAGAGGGCTTTATGGCTTAAGAACGGGAAGGATCATACCTTCAGGCTTGAAAATGCACAACATGTGGACACATAAAACTCAACGATACAGCCTAAACATCTGTGAGCACCGTCTGGGTGATATAGCATGAAGCTGAGCTGAAGCCCTCGGGGTCCAGAACTAAAAGAGAGGAGGAGTGTGAAGGGGTACGCCGAGTACATAGTCATACAGGTATATACTTATATACTAGATGAACGGATGAATGGGAAGGTAGGTGGAGGAATAGATGGACTAGCTAAAATGATGGGAATGTAGATAATTAGTCAGATTAGTTAGAATAAAGGGAAATTAGATGGATGGATAGGTGGGCGGGTGGTTATATAGAGGGATGAATGGGTAGATAAACAGAGAGACTGTATAAATGGATGGGGGAATGTATATGTGGATATGTGAATGAATGGATGTAAGGTGGAGGAATGGACGGATGGACAGACAGACTAGTTAGAAGAATGGGAAGGTAGATGGATGGATGGATTCATTGGATGAATAGAGATACTGAATAAATGGATGAATATGTTTATATGCATATGTGAACGAATGAATGGACGATGGATTAATAGATGGATGGATGATAGAAGGTGGTGGAAAGGATGGATGGATAGACAGACTATCTGCATGGATGGGTATATCATTAGCCAGACTAGACAGACTAATAAGATAGACGGATGGATGGATATAATGATGAATGGATGGTTGAATGATTATAATGATGGATAGATGGATATAATAATGAATGGATGGATGGATGGATGGATGGATATAACGGTGAATAATAATGGATGCATTGGTATATAGATCAATATAGTGATGAATGGATGGATGAATGAATGGATTGATGGACGGATGCATATAATGATAACTGGATTGATGTGTGGATGGATGGATATAATGATAAATGGATGGACGATGGATGGATGGATGGGCATCTATAAATATAGATGGACATGTTGCTGCCATTTTAGAAAAATCCTCCATACCAGCGTGTGAAACAATAAACCCCCCTCCCCTCCATACACACTCCCAGCACCCCCCTTTAGGTCATCTTGCTTGAGGGAATCATGGATGGTGTGAAATGTTCTGGTTGACAAGAGACATGGAGTATAGAGCTCTTGTCAAACCCACCTCCTGTGGTGATCCTATCAACAACACAACAAAGTGTTTATTCATAACACAAACTAACTTACGAGCTACACAATTATACCACAACATAATGACATGCATAAGATGTAGACGGGGTTAACGCAATATACGCTTAACGCCACACAAATGGGCTCATGATCACACAAAGTGCTCTCACATTTATACAGAATGCTAGCATATTTTTTAAATGATCCAACAGTCATATAAAATGCTCTCTCTTGCAAAATGCTTTCCTTTTCACACAAAATGCCCTCATATTCACACCGAACGCTCTTATGATCACATCAAATGCTCTCACATTCATAGAAAATGCTCCCACATTAACAAAAAAGCTAACATTCACACAAATGATTTTCTATTCACACAAAATGCTCTCACATCCACAGAAAATGCTGTCATATTTACAAAAATGCTCTCACACTAACAAAAATGCTCTCACATTCACATAAAATTCTCACATTCACAGAAAATGCTCTGACATTCATATGAAATTCTCACATTCATATAAAATGCTCACATTCACACAAAATGATCTCACATTCATACAAAATCCTGTCATACTCAGTTTTCTCATTTATATAAACTGCTCTGACATTCAGACAAAATGCTCTCTCATTTACATAAAATGATCTCAGTTACAGAAAGTGCTATGACATTCATATCAAATGCTCTCATGATTCTAGAAAATGCTCTCATATTCACATATAATGCTGTCATATTAATATAAAATGCTCTCATATTTACAGAAAATGCTCTCACATTCATATAAAATGCTCCACATTCATATAAATCCTCTCACATTCATATAAAATGCTCTCACATTCACACATGCTCAAATGCACAAATGCTCTGACATTCAGACAAAATGCTCTAACATTCATATAAAATGCTGCCATATAAACTTTTCTCATTTATATAAACTGCTCCCACACTAACAAAAATGCTCTTGCATATAAAAATGCTCTCGCATTAATAGAAAATGCTCTTGCATACAAAATACTCTACTGTTCACATTAAATACTCTCATGATCAAACAAAGGGGTTTCACATTCACACAAAATATTCTCACATTCACACAGAGTGCTCGTCTTATATACATAAAAATCTTCTCATACATGCAGCAGGGGTAGCTGATTTCACAATCAATAAATCTGTAATAAGGTGTATGAAAGGGCTGAGTGCCCAAAATGACTCCAAAAAATATGTTCAGGCACAGAATGTTCAAGCTCAGTGTGAGCGCAGTCCAGCAGGGCAGTGGAGAGGAAGAACAAATCATGTTCTGGCACGGTACAAGGTAACCAGACATAGTGTGAGTATGTTCTTACATTCACACAGTGCTCTCATATTCACAGAGTTATGGCACTGGGACTAAAAAAGCTCTCACAATCACACAAAACACTCATGTTCACACAAATAAAGAAGAGAGAAACACAAAATAAATCCACAGAAAGGAAAAAAAGCAGTGTGTGTTAGTAAGAGCGTTCCTCACTGCCTCAAACCTCGATCTGACTCGGCATCTCAATCGGCTCCATTAAGCACGGCGGGTGTTTGGCATGAGCTCAAGCTTTTGGGGGATCTTGGCAGGATTCGACTGAAACCAGGTAAAGCGTTCACGCAGTCCAAAATAATCAAGCTGAGCTTTTCAGCGTAATGTGATTCTACTGAGAGAGAGGTGAGAAGGCAATCTGATAATGGAAAGACCACAGAGAGAGAGAGAGAGAGAGGCAGAGAGAGAGACAGAAAGAGAGAATAACTGAAAGAGTAAGTAGAAGGGGACAGTGAATGAAATTAAAAGAGGAATAAAGTATGAAAAGAAATCATGAGAAAAAGAAGAGAGCTTTAAAAGTACTGTAAGCAATTTGTGAAATAAGACAAAAAGAGAGAGAAAGGGACTGGACTCTGGACCAGAAGGTCCAGGGTTCAAATCCCACCTCTGCCAAGCTGCCACTGTTGGGTCCTTGAGCAAGGTCCTTAACCCACAATTGCTTGGATTGTAAGACTGTATCAATTGTAATAATAATAATACAATAATAATTAACAAAATAAAACAAATACAGAAGAAAAAAGGAGAGAGAAAGAGAGAGAGAGAGAACAAAGAGAGAACAAAACCGAAAGATGGAAAAAAGATGAAAAATAAATTAATTAATTAAATTAACAGAGTAGGAAACTATGGAAAGTAATAATGAGGAAAATAGAAGAAAAGTTACAAAAAACGGTGAGCAATTTGTGAAATAAGACAAAAAAAAAAAAGTGTAAAAATAAAAAATTTAATGAATTAAATAAAATCATAATTAATAACAAACAAATATATTAGAAAAAAGAAAGACAAGCAGAAATAAAGAAAGAAAAAGAATGCAAGAAGGAAACAAATGAATTAAAAAAAGAAAGAAAAACAAAATAATGAAGAAAAAGAAAAGATTACAAGGAGGAAAAAGAAATAAAGCAAGCAAGCAAGAAAGTAAGAAGGAAAGAGAAAAAGAAGAAAGCAAGAAAGAAATAATGCAAGAAAGAAAGAGAAAAAGAAAGGAGAGAGAAGAAAAAGCAAGCAAGAAAAAAAGAATGCAAAAAGGAAAGCAAAAAGGAAAGAAAAAGAAAGGAAAACAAGAAACAGAAAAAAGGAAAGAAAGAAAGAAAGAAATAATGCCAGAATGAAAGAGAAAAAGAAAGGAGAAAGAAAGAAGGAAAGAAAAAGAAAGAAAGAAAGAAAAGTAAATAAAGAAAGAAAGAAAAAGAAAAAGCAAGAAAGAAAGAGCACAAGAAGGAAAGAAAGAAAAAAGTGAAGGGAGATTTGCTGTGTTTGTGAAACAGACAATAGGGGGGATCCCAATAAAAATAAATTTAAACTGTAATTATTTAATGGAGGATGCAAAAGAAGTAAAGACAAAAATAATGAAAATAAATGTTGGATCAATTGGAAAAGATGCGGCAATAAATGTCAAAAAAGGCTGAAGATTTTGTTTATTTAATTATTTGGACACATTGCATTTTCAGCCTGTAAGGTTACAATAAAAACACTCATTCTGCATCTATTAGTGCTTCTAATGATCAGACTGTCAAAATCTTAGGCCACTATTAGATTTATTGTTTTAGCAATGCTATATATAACTTGGATTTGTCACTCCATAATCCTCTTTGCCACTGATCTTCATTCCAACCATTGTGAGCTTTAGCATATCTTCTAGTGACCTAAGACTTTTGCACAGTTTGGGTCTTACCCAAATTTTTTAGACGTTCTATCAGTACGGTCATGTGATCTTCATTTTAAATCCTTAATTCGAGAGTGCTATAGTGTAAAAGCTCCACCTTTGGCCTCATGGCTCCAGTAATAATGTAATGAAGCAAACTCTGGAGCCGTACCACTGCCCTGAACTTTAATGTGGTTTATGGTGGAACACGGTAAACATTTCAGCACATGGATTCCCCGAATCTCTTCCTCTCAGACACCTGATGATTTAATGAATCTCTGACTGAAAGCCAGTGATGTGGTTCCAGGAAAGTGAGCGAGCAGAATGCTGTGGGCTCTGAGCTCTGAGCTTGATGCTACATCGTGATCAGCCTCTAATCACAACAGCTTATTGATATTGATCGAGGAAATATGACTTTCTGCCAAAACGTCCATTCTACAGCCGAGATACCAAACACGGCTTCCAAAGGTGAACAAAGGTTCGACTACAGAGAACTCACTGTCTTGTTCATGAAACCAGATTGAGATGATCTGATCTTTGGGACGTAGAGTGTAGGAAATGGTACACTGTGATTATAAAGGGGTGCACATGGTCAGCAACAATACTCAGATAGGCTGAACGATGCTCAGTTGGTATTAAGGAGCCCTAGTGTGCCAAGAAAATATAAACACCAATGCACCACCAGCCTGAATCAGCCTCAATCATTGATCCAAGGCAGGATGGAGCCATGCTTTCATGTTGTTTACGTCAAATTCTGACCCGACCATCTGAATGTTACAGTTTTTACAATCTTCTACCTTCCAGATGTACCCTTGTGCATAGATGAAACCTTAGTAATCTGTCAATTCAAAAAGTTACTGATGCTGATAGCTATGCTAAATAAAATCCATACAAACAAAAACAACAACAAAAAACATCCATACTGTTTTATTTTTCTACCCATAATTGCACTTTTCTGTCCATCCATCCATCCATCTATCCATCCAGCTATCCAGCCATCCACTTTCTTTTTTTCTACTAAATTATTATTCCATCAATAATCCACACATCAGTATGGTTATCCATTTATCCATACATTTATTCATTTATTTATCCATCCATCCACCCAGCAGTGTGGTTACCAGTACATCTATCCATTCATCCATCAGTATGGTTGATCATCCATCCATCCATCCACCCATCCAGCAGTATGGTTGCCTGTATATCCATCCACCCAGCAGTGTAGTTACAAGTACATCCATCCATGCATTCAGAAGTGTGGTTGCCAGTACATCTATCCATCCACCCATCAGTATGGTTGAACATCCATCCATCAATGCATCCACTCACCCATCCATCTGTCCATCCATCCAGCAGTATGGTTATCTGTACATCCATCCATCCATCCAGCAGTGTGGTTACCAGTAAATCCTTCCATCCAGCAGTGCGGTTACCAGTACATCCATCAGTATGATTGATCAACCATCCATTTATCCAACCATCCATCCATCCATGAGTATCATTGGTCCTCAGTCCATCAATCCACCCAGAAATCCATCTATCCATCTATCCATCTGTATGGTTGATTGATCATTCATCCATCTATCCATACATCCATACATCCAATAATACAGTCATTCATCTATTTATCATCTATTGGTTTATCCACCCATCCATCCATCAGCATAATTCATCATCCATCCATCCACCGATATAGTTATTCACACATTCATTCATTCATTGGCTTTATTTTCTTTTTATGAATTATTCTATCATCCATCCATCCAACAGTATGGTTAACCATCTATCTATTTATTTATCCACACATCCATACATCCACCCACCCATTCATCTTTATATCCATCCCTTTACCTCTCATTCATCCATCAACATCTTTTTATTTTTCCACCTATAACTGTATTGCTCCTACCATCAGTTTATCCATCTTACTATCATCTAATTCATGCAGTTATCCATTCATCAGTACAGTTATCCATCCATCCAGTCCAGCATGTGGTTACCCATCTACAGGTATGTATCCACCTACGCATTCATAAATTTATCTCTCTCTGCATTCCTTTATCTCTCATACCATCCATCTCATTTTATTTTACATTCAATTGTTCTATCATCTGTACATGGTATTTTTTCATCTCCCCATAGCTGAATTGTTTTAACCTCAGTCCATTCATCAGTATGATTATCCACCCAAGTGTCTGTTCATCCATTTAATTATCATGTTGCTCTTCTATCCATTCCTCCATCGTTCTATAAAGCACCCATTTCCATATCAATGCACCATCCTATATTCACATCTAATTTCCCACCAATCTACATGTTATATTTTCTTCTGATAGAAGGATTGTTTTTTCTTCTGCCCATTCATCTATCCACCTACATCCACCTTCATTACATCTTTCTCTTCATCTATCCATTCATTCATCTAATTATCAATCCATTATACAGTTTATTCATCCATCCATAGATCTATCAACCCACTTTACCTTTTATAATACAATCTCGTTCTCTCACTCCTCCTCCAAAACATCTCGACCCCATTGCAGTTCACTCCGGAGTGCATTACTTCTACAGAAGTTCCTTAGCTCAGCTGCAGCGTGACACACATGCACCTCCATCACATCACTGATTAGCGTACGGTCATTAATCTTTCTGCTGTAACACAACCAGGACACGCTCTCACTGGGGATCTCCAGTCCCATTCCCCAGAGGAACCCTGCACTGTACCCATTACAGTCCCCCATATCCTGTACTGTACAAAAGTCTTAGGCCGCCATTAGATTAAACAGAGCATTGTTTCAGCAATGGTATAATGACCATGTATAATTATTTCTTAGTCTCTTTGTTAGAGTACAGCCAGAAAGTACAGGACATTTGTATTCAGTGTTAATAACTTCTGCAATAGCAGCATGTGGGAGCTCCATCGGGATGCCAAGAAGCTTGATCAGGAATGCTTTTTGGAAGGGTAGCAGCCAAGAAACCATTTGTTCAGAAGGGGAACAGGGTGAAAAGGCTAAGATATGCTGAAGCTCACAAAGACTGGAATGGAGATTAGTGGAAAAGAGGATTATGGAGTGATGAACCCAAGTTGCCTGTTTGGGCTTTTTTTGAGGAAGTGTGCTTTTTTTACAAGTCAAGGCAGACTTATTTCTATAGCGCTTTTTACAATTGAGCATTGTTTCAAAGCAGCTTTACAATTTTAGATTCTTTTATAATATCTATGGACAATCCCAAATTGAGCAATCCTAGCTTGACAGTGGCAAGGAAAAACTCCCTAAGCGTTATAAGGAAGAAACCTTGGGAGGACCAAGACTCAAAAAGGGACCCAACCTCCTTGGGGGCATAGATGAGATGTAAGAATGAAACTAATCCATCTAGTCAAATAGGTCTTATAGTGATAGTTAAAATCGAAACAACGTAAACTAAGGCATATCGGGATTATTTAGTCGAATACACAGACGCTTCTTTTGGTCTTATTTCCATAGACACGGTTGCTTGTTTCTCTCGTAGGATCTGGCAACGGTGGATTTAAATGCAGCACTTGCGAAATGTTTGTTTAATGTGTGCTAATAAAAAAAATCTAATGGTGGCCTCAGACTTTTGCACAGTACTGTACGCTCTCTCTCTCTGATACACACACACCTCATTCAACCTGATCGCTTCCTAACGAGTCTTAATCGTTAACTGTGAAGCAGAGCCTGACCTAATGATGATTGGAGGAATTAATGAATCAGGTGTGTAAACAGATACGAGTGATCTCTTCAGCAGTGAACTGTAAATGTAAACACGATCACGTACAATCAATTTGCAGTCCGATCCGATTATGCTGAGCAAACCTGTCCCTTGACGATCGGAGAAAATACAGAAAGCATTTTTGGCACGTCGATTGTACGCAGTACAAATCAGCGCTGGGTCAGCTTTCCCTGCCTGAGGACTTAATATGATATGTAGAACAAAGATAATCAGGTTTAGCAGTGCCTGCGTGTTAGAACTGGGCGCTGGGTATTTCAAAACCTGGCAACCTTGGCAAGTTTACTTGCACTTAATAATTCGATCAAAGCTGGATTTCTGCAGGTATCTGATTATTTAAGCAGTCAGGTATACAGCATACTTCCATCTAGAAATCCGATTAAGAAATCGGATTAAGATCCCATAAAGAGAGCTGGATTTTATTCCAGTAATCAGATTACTCATAGCATGTATACCAATTACCTGGCGGGCCCACTTACTCTTAGAGATTTTGCTTCTTTGGAGCTTATAATGACAAAATAAATAATAAAAAAAAACATATGCAGTGTTTCTTACATTTCTTTTGATTTCTATTTCATTGGAGACAGTATGAATCTGATATATTTCAGTTAAATTCCATTTGTCAGTAAACATCCATTCATGCATTTCAGGCCTGCAACACGTTCCAAAAAAAGTTGTTCCTCAAAGAAATATTGGAAGAGATTTGCACATTTCAATCTTAACGTTTTCTGATTTGGTTTTAATCTCATTACCAGCTCTAAACTGCCCCTGTCCCAACTTTTTTGGAATGTGTTCCAGGCTTGAAATGCAGGAATGGATGTTTATTAACAAATGAAATGAAGTTGACCAGAAAAAAAAACATGAAATATCTTAGGTTCTCACCGTCTGCAATGATATAAAAGTCAGGAACGCCGCATATCTTTGGTTTTTACATTTCCATACCATCCCAACTTTTTCTGATTTCAGGATGTACATAGATCTGGTGCAGGATTCCATGGTGGGATCTGGCAACCCTGGGATTTAAATCGCAGCAGCCGCTGAACGGCTATCGCATACTTTGTGGAGACTCTGAAGCGCAGTACATACTCTAGGAAATGAAGAATTTCAATATTTAAGTAGAAATCCGATTATTACCCGAGTCATGAAAAACCGGAGCTTTCTCATTATCTGATTACTCAAGTGCATGTAAACTGGTTAATCGGATTACTGACCAAATCAGATTTTCTGCAGTTATCGGATTATTAAATGCACCGAGAATGGTGTGGAAGCTTTACATTCGAGTAGTTAAAGGTAAGTGTGATTAAGGTGCGAAAGTCAAATAGGCGGCCCACTCTGGACGATAAAATGAGAATAAGGACAGAGGTGGACCTTTGATGGTCTGTAAAAACTCTGGTACTGCTCTGGTGGAAAAGGGGACGTCACGATGTTTTTGCTCCTGTGGAGATTTAAAGAGGAAACTGGGCCGCTGCTGCCTAGGGGTGCCAATCTGGGGCACGAACCCCTGGGATGGGGGAGGAAAAGACTCTGTACTATTCCTATATACAATTTATAAACAGAGAGAGAGAGAGAGAGAGAGAGAGAGAGAGACAGAGAGAGAGACAGAGAGAGAGAGAGAGAGAGATGGGGGTGTGAAGCGTCTGGTTGCTGCATGCTTGATCACAGTGTTAAAATATTCATCCACTAAGTGGTTCAGCTTGAACTTTGGAGAGATTCTCATGCATTGTTTAGATCCACACACACACACACACACACACACGCTTTATTTTTCGAGGTCTATATTTAAACTCAATGACACACCCCCCTCACCCCCCCAAAAAACCTGCATCCAAAATGTATAATAGAACCAGTTCTATGTCGGACCAGCACTGCTTATGTACATATGTTCCTTTCACTGATTGTTTACACATGCACTAAAGAATCAGAATCAGATTTATCTGATTATCCAAGTGCACATGTAAACAGCTTCCCAGATGAGATTTAGCTCCATAATTCAGATTAAGCAATCAGATAAACAGAGCTGCAATTTTTCTCAGTAATCAGATTTCTCAGTGCATGTATCCCCTTATTCTGATTTCAGTCGTGTTTCTCAGTCTGCACATGATAGTTGCAGGTTTTTGGGGTTTGTTTCTAAACTGTAGTTCTTTATTTGGGCTCTATCTTCAATATTTCTGCAAGTTGGTTTTGTTCAAGCTCTAAAGTTAAAAAAGCAAATGTACATTATTATTGTTATTATTATTACTATTATTATTATTATTATTATTAACTGGTCACTCACTGACATTGCAGAGGGTCGCCTGTTCTATTATTTTTTTCTTTTTTTTGGGCTTGCCTGCTTTGGGACTGTTGTAGCCTAGTCGTTAAGGTTCTGGACTATGGACTGGAAGGTCCATGATTCAAATCCCACCTCTGCCAGGTTGTCACTGTTGGGTCCTTTAGAAAGACCCTTAAACCACATTTGCTTGGATTGTTACCACTGAAATTGCTAAGACTGTATCAGTTGTGAGTCGATCTGGATATTGGTGTCAGCTAAATGCTATAAACGTAGATGTTTTCACAGATCTTGTTGCTTGTTTCTCTTGCAAGATCTGGGAACCCTGGAACTAAGCGCAGCACCTGTGAAATGGCTACCAAACACTTTTTGGGAATGCAGACATACAGTATATGCTAGAGGAAATGAAGAATTTGAATGTAATAATAATAATAAGTTTGAAGTTTACGTCATATCTTTATCATATTATCAGGTTGCAACAAAGAAATCTGACTATTGCCAAGTCATGTAAACCCAGAGCTTTCCCATTATCTGATTATTCAAGTTTGTGTAAACTTGTTGATCGGATTACTAACAAAATCTGATTTTCTGCAGTTATCGGATTATTACGTGCATGTGAACACACTAACCGCCTATAACTCCTAAAGCAGATTCTTTTGTTACATTTCACCTTTTAGAGCAAGTGTACATTTATCTGCATCCACTGCTGTCAGAGAAACAGTCACTGAGATGGACTGGCATCCCAAGGATAGGTACCAAACCATTCTGACTAGCAAAACCAGTGCTTCTTTTCACATTGTGGTCACACCCTCCTATTTCTAGTCCCATTATAAAGAATGGTGGCCTGAATAGCATTTTGAAAATTTTCTTTTAAGACAGGAGTACGTTTTGCTGGGGCGTTCCACCACATCTCAAAGGTGCTCTACTGGATTGAGATCTGGTGACTGTGGAGGAATTAAGTAGTGAACTCATTATCATGTTCAAGAAACCAGTCTGAGATGATTTGAGCTTTGTGACATCTAGCGTCATTCTGCAGATGGTACACTGTGCTCATAAAGGGGGGCACACGGTCAGCAACAATACTCAGGTAGGCTGTGGGGTTTAAACAATGCTCAGTTGGTATTAAGGGGCCAAAAGTGTGCCAAGATAATAAACACACCTTTACACCACCAGCAGTCTGAACCGTTCATACAGGGCAGGATGGATTTGGATGTTGTTTATGCCAAATTATGACCATCTGAATGTTACAGCAGAAATCGAGACTCATCAGACCACCCAGTGTTTTTCCAATCTTCTATTGTATAATTTTGGTGAGACCATGTGAATTGTAGCCTCAGTTGCCTCAGTTGGGACTGTGGTAGACTAGCGGGTAAGGTACTGGGCTATGAGCTAGAAGGTCCAGGGTTCAAATCCCACCTCTGCCAAGCTGCCACTGTTGGGTTCTTGAGCAAGACCCTTAACCCACCGTTGCTTGGATTGTAAGACTATCAATTGTATGTCGCTCTGGATAAGGGCGTCTGCTAAATGCTGTAAATGTTGCCTGTTCTTAGCTGACAGGAGTGGCACATGGAGTGGTTCACCCAGAGAACTGCCTTCACAGGCCATTTCCTCTTTTTTGATCATTCTCTGTAAACCCTAGAGATGGCGCTGTGTATAAATGCCAGTAGATCAGCACTGTAAGCATCTTCTACCACCAAGTCACTTATTCCCCATTCTGATGCTTGGTTTGAACTTCAGCTCATCTTGATCATTTCTACATGAGTTGCTGCCATGTGATTGGCCGATTAGATATATGCGTTAATGAGCAATTGAACAAGCGTACCTAATAAATGATGAGTGTGCACTTTTGATTGTAATGTGCGGGATCTGGAACAGACCCAGCCCTCACTCTGAGGAGCACTGAGACTCAGGAACTGGGAGGTAATCTGGTGGTTACACAGTGGTTACTGAATGGTGCCAGGAAACCACTGGATCAGGGAAATTCTTCTGTACTGCCAGTAAACAGAAACTCAACTATGTAACGGACGAATCTCACCTCAACCGAGGAGGGGATCGAACCAGAGTGGCTCAGCACCGGAAACCAGTACTCTACCTACAAAGTGGCTGGCGATCGGTCGGTTTGTTTGCTCTACATCATGTCCACGTTGGTCGGTGTCATAAATTTTATAACTAGTTATATTGTTTTTAATGTTTTTTTCATAATATCCAGTCATGTGATCATGTAATACTTGTAATGTTAAGGCAGCTCCCATTGCTTTGTGGTAAGATTCTGGAGTCTGAGTCAGCTTCTGGAAACAGCCGCCTCTCCATTTAGTCATTTAGCCGACGCTCTTATCCATAGTGAGTCACAACTGAAACAATATAGTGGCATACGATCTAGAATTTTGGAGTAAGGGTCTTGCTCAAGGACCCATCAGTGGGACTTGAGAGAGGTGTTTGAGGACCTGAGTTCAAATCCCAGGCTGGGCTTGCAATGTGAAATTTGGGTGGTGCCATTACAGGGCTTTGTGTTAGGTGGACTGGTACCACTTTTTCCTGGTCACAGTGTATTCTGGGAGAGGCTCAGGACAAACCTGACCAGAAAAAGGTGGGTCATAATGGGAACTATAAGCTGTGCAAGTACTGTGAAAAAGTCTTAGGCCACCATTAAATTTGTTGTTTTAGCAATGGTATAACGACCATATATAACATATTATTGATGATTAGACCTAAAAATTTCAAACCTGGGTTTGTCACTCTATAGTCCTCTTATTATAATTATTATTACTGTATTACATTCCTTTGCTTTATTCCTGCTTTTCATCATTAATTACATACGAATATATGCATAAATGAACAATCATTTGGGGGTCGGGAACGGATTAATCCCATTTACATTACTTCTTACGGTGAATCAGAGTTCGAACGGCGTTCTGGAACCAATTAAGTTTGATTTCCACTGTACTTTTAAAAACACAGGCTGAGCACAACCCACAGCCTCAGGAAGTTTATTCCGACTGATTTCTGGTTAATGGCTGAATGCTGACTCTTCATGTTTAGTTGTGGTTCCAGGGACTGTCAGGGGGTCAGACTCCATTGATCTAAGGTTTCTTTTAGGCCTGTATTTTAATTGCTGCCAAAGATGCTTCGACTAAGTACTGAGTAAAGCATCTGAATACTTATGGTGATGCAATAATTTTAGTTTTTCCTTTTCAATAAATTTGTTGTCACTCAATAATCCTCTCTTTCACTGATCTTCATTCCAATCTTTGTGCTTTAGCATATCTTAGCCTTTTCACCCTGTTCACCCTGTTCCTCTTCTAAAAAGTGGTTTCTTGGCTGCTACCCTTCCAAAAAGCATTCCTGAAGGGTCAACTTGGCATCCCGATGAAGCCCTCAGATGCTGCTGTTGCTCAAGTGTAAGTAAATACTTACCACTGTATCCTATAGAAGCTTTTTTAAATACTGCATACAAATTTCCTGTATTTTCTGGTTGCATTCTAATAAAGAGACTGACAAAGAATTATATGTGGTTGATATACCATTGCTAAAACAATAGTATGTCTAATGGTGGCCTAAGACTTTTGCACAGTACTGTATTTGCTGAAGCAGCTGATCTGGACTTCCAAAAACAACAAACAATCCCAACCTCAGTTTGCCAATGTGCAGAGAGAGGATAAAATCATCTAGTGTAGTTGAGTATTGTAAAATCCCAAAATGTTTAATAGAACGCTCAATAATTTAATAGAACGTTGACCAAAATGGACGTTTACCGAACGTTACCATAGTTAACTAGTCCTTTTATGCTACTGTAATGTAAATATAAAGAGCAGTACTACTTACAATAGGACAGGCACATACACTAACAAACACCATGTACAGCTCGGTACAAATAGATAGAGGAAAGTCATAAACAAAAACACGAGGAACTTACACAAAAAAGTCTCTAAGTTGATGCTCTTGAACTCCCACCTCTGCTCATTAATCGACAGTTAAAAGACAGATTTAACTCCTAATGATTTCTTATAATAATTTATTATAATTATTAAGACCTCGGTTGATCGGACGGTCGTTGAACAGCGCTTACCTGTATTTACGAGAATGTCGAGGGTTCATATCCTGTATGCTTCCTTGAACATGCCTCTTCGCCTACAATAGCTCGGATTATATGCTGTAACATCGCATCAGCTGCAAGTTGCTCTGAATAAGAGCATGTGCTTAATGCTGTAATGCTTTAAATGTAACTGCAATAGCTAAAAGCAAGTTATCAGTGACTTTAATGACACTAAATACACACCTACGATTTGTACTGCACTATAATGGACTCTTACACACACACACACACACACACACACACACACACACACAGAGCAGTTGAACCCAAACAGACACCGAGCACTATGAGAGCAGGAAGTGTGTATCATTAGCCATTCAGACGGCTGAAAGTGGAGCTGTAAATCAATACAGCAGCAATTATGACACGACACAAGGATTACACACACACACACACACGCCCATTACGTTCTGCTGCTGACCCATCTGTTTCTATCCCACCGCCGTTTCCTCCAGTGTGACCGCTCAGTGTGACCGCCAAGCTCCGTGTTAGCGTTTTCGGATCAGATATAGTGGGGCAAAAAAGTATTTAGTCAGCCACTGATTGTGCAAGTTCTCCTACTTAGAACGATGAGAGAGGTCTGTAATTTTCATCATAGCTACACTTCAACTATGAGAGACAAAATGAGAAAAACAATACAGGAAATCATATTGTAGGATTTTTAAAGAATTTAATTGTAAATTATGGTGGAAAATAAGTATTTGGTCAATAACAAAAGGTCAACTCAGTACTTTGTAACATAACCTTTGTTGGCAATGACAGAGGTTCCTGTAAGTCTTCACCAGGTTGGCACACACTGTAGCTGGTCATTTGGCCCATTCCTCCATGCAGATCTCCTCTAGAGCAGTGATCTTTTGGGGCGACACGGACTTTCAACTCCCTTCACACATTTTCTATGGGGCTGAGGTCTGGAGACTGGCTAGGCCATTCCAGGATCTTGAAATGCTTTTTACGGAGCCACTCCTTCGTTGCCCAAGCGGTGTGTTTGGGATCATTGTCATGCTGGAAGACCCAGCCACGTTCCATCTTCAATGCTCTCACTGATGGAAGGAGGTTTTGGCTTAAAATCTCACGATACATGGCCCCGTTCATTCTTCCCTTAACACGGATCAGTCGTCCTGTCCCCTCTGCAGAGAAACAGCCCCAAAGCATGATGTTTCCACCCCCATGCTTCACAGTAGGTATGGTGCAACTCAGCATTCTTCTTCCTCAAACACGACGAGTCGGGAGTTTTTACCAAAAAGTTCTATTTTGGTTTCATCTGACAATGATATCTCCCAATCCTCTTCTGGATCATCCAATGCTCTCTGGCAATTTTCAGACGGCCTGGACATGTGCATGGCTCTTAAGCAGGGGGGCAGCCTGGCACACTGCAGGATCTGAGCCCCTCTCGGCGTTAGTTCTTAGGGTTATTGATGGTTAGGCTTTGGTTACTTTGGATCCCAGCTCTCTGCCGGTTTATTCATCAGGTCTCTCCGGTAGTTCTGGGATTTGCTCAACCATTTAATGCTGATTTGACCCCACGGGATGAGCATCTGGCGTGGGGTCCCAGATCGAGGGAGATATCAGTCTACATGTGATTCTTGATTTTTTTTTTTTTTCCTCATTTTGTCTCTCATTAGTTTGAAATGTAGCTATGATGAAAATTACAGACCTCTGTCCATCTTTTAAGTTGGAGGAGTTGCACAATCAGTGGCTGACTAAATACTTTTTTGCCCCACTGTATGTGCCAACACTAAGGGTGCCAATGACGTCACGTTTGTCCAATTCCATTTTTTTTTTAATGAAATAATAAATAGGTCACTAATGCAGCACTGGAAATACTGTAGGTATAAGTTTTTGTTGTTGTACTGTTGCCAAAACTGGCAACCCTGCTGACATAAGTAGGTCACTAATGCAACACTGGAAATACTGTAAGCAAACATTTTTGTTGCTATACCATTGCATCTTGCAACCATGTACGTCACGCAGATATATAAACAAGATACTTGTTTTACATATCTGCGTCGCGTACAAGGTTGCCAGATCTTGCCAGAGAAATTAGCATGTATATAATAATTATATAAACTAAATTGGTATATCTAAACAAATGTTACAGTGTTGTGAAAAAGTGTTTGCCTCTTCCTGATGTCTTATTTTTTTGCATGTTTGTCACACTGAAGTGTTTCGGACACCAAACTAATTTAATATTAGTCAAAGACAAACACAAGTAAACACAAAATGCAGTTTTTAAATGAAGGTGTTTATTATTTAGGGAGAAAAAAATCCAAACCTACATGGCCCTGTGTGAAAAAGTGATTGTCCCCTAAACCTAATAACTGGTTGGGCCACCCTTAGCAGCAACAACTGCAACCAAGCGTTTGTGAAAACTTGCAATGAGTCTTTTACAGCGTTGTGGAGGAATTTTGGCCGCTCATCTTTGCGGAATTGTTGTAATTCAGCCACAGTGGAGGGTTTTCCAGCATGAACGGCCTTTTTAAGGTCATGCCACAGCATCTCAATAGGATTCAGGTCAGGGCTTTGACTAGGTCACTTCAAAGTCTTCAATTTGTGGAGTTGCTGCTGTGTTCTGGATCATTGTCCTGCTGCAGAACCCAAGTTTGTTTCAGTTTGAGGTTACGAACAGATGGCCGTACATTCTCCCTCAGGATTTTTTGGTAGACAGCAGAACTCATAGTTCCATTTATCACAGCAAGTCTTCCAGGTCCTGAAGCAGCAAAACAGCCCCAGACCATCACACTACCACCTCCATATGTTACTGCTGCTATAATGTTCTTTTTCTGAAATGCTGTGTTACTTTTACACCAGATGTAATGGGACACACCTTCCAAAGTGTTCAGCTTTTGTCTGGTCAGTCCACAGAATGTTTTCCCAAAAGTCTTGGGGATCATCAAGAAGTGTTCTGGAAAAACTGATACGAGCTTTAATGTTTTTTTCCAGCTTAGCTGAGACTAAAGAAGTCACTTAGAAGAGTGACAAAAGTTACTATGACTAAATCTATGTCAGATTGAAAAGATCAACTTCTGGGAGCTTTAATGTTCTTTTTGCTCAGCAGTGGTTTCGTCTGGAACTCTGCCATGTCAGGCACTTTGCCCAGTCTCTTTCGTTGGTGGCGGGCATAAGCACTGACCTTACCGAGGCAAGTGAGGCCTGCAGTTTTTTGGATGTTGTTGTGGGGTCTTTTGTGACCTCTTGGATGAGTTGTTGCTGTGCTCTTGGGGTAATTTTGGTCAGCCGGCCACTCCTGGGAAGGTCCACCACTGTTCCATGTCTTCACCATTTGTGGATAATGGCTCTCACTGTGGTTTGCTGGAGTCCCAAAGCTTTAGAAATGGCTTTATAACCCTTTCCAGACTGATAGATCTCAATTACTTTCTTTCTCAGTTGGTCCTAAATTTATTTTTCTTTTGGCATGATGTGTAGCTTTTAAGGATCTTTTGGTGTACTTCACTTTGTCAGGCAGGTCCTATTTAAGTAATGTCCTGATTGAGAACAGGTGTGGCAATAATCAGGCTTGGGTGTGGCTAGAGACAGTGAACTCAGGTGTGATAAACCATAGATAAGTTATGTTTTAACAAAGGAGCAATCACTTTTTCACACAGGGCCATGTAGGTTTGGAGTTTTTCCCCCTTAATAATTAACACCGTCATTTAAAAACTGCATTTTGTGTTTACTTGTGTTGTCTATGAGTAATATTTAAATTGGTTTGATGTTCCAAAACACCTAAGTGTGACCAACATGCAAAAAAATAAGAAATCAGAGGGCAAACACTTTTTCACACCACTGTATATCTAATCTAATGATGGCCTGATACTTTTGCACAGTACTATATATGCTAAAACAGCTGATCTGGCCCCCTCTCTTTTTTAAAAAAAAGGCCAATGGGCCTTCCAACAACATTGTTCAATCCCATTTTTGGGTTCAGTTTACACGTCAGTACAGACCAAGGATTAAAATCACCTTTGTTAATTGTGTATTGTACCAGTACCGAACACAATGCAATGCAAAGCAAAGCATCCATCTCTATGTTAAGCTATTTTCTTCCCATTTAAATCTATTATTATTAGTTATTAGTTTACTGCATCATGTAACCAGGTAGGATAGACCAGTGGTTCCCAATCTTTTTTCCTTGGAGCCCCTCCTACCATATAATACCATATTATATATACCATATAATTCCATATACATATTTATTATATATACATATACACCATATACATATATATTATATATTCACACTGAGTACAAAACTGACAGACAGCAACGTTGCGTAAAATGTTTAATGTTCTAATTTCTGCGTTAAAGTTGGCTGACCAATCAGAGCTCAGGTCGTTGGGCAGAACAGCTCATCAGGAGCTTATAGGACGAGCAACAGGCTGCCTCTAAAAACATGGAGATTAAAGAAAAGATCTCGTGGAATAGAACTGAAAGGCTGGAGAATGATGGAGATAAAGCTCACAGTGATGGATGGAAGTGTTTGATTATTTATCTAAGAGCATTCTGATCTGTTCATGATCACAAAAACACAAACTAGAGCTTCCTGCACTCATCTTCACTCCTGTCTTTGGTTTTGTAAGTTGAAGATTTGAAAAAGGCACAGTGAAACCTCTGTGACACATTAAGAGAAGGGAAATTAAAGAAAGCAAAGCAGACAGGGAGATTCAGAGTGTTTAGACAAAAAACAAAAAACAAACGCAGTGGAGTTTTATGAAGGTCCACTACATTAAAAATCTTTTTTTTTTTTCTTGAGTAAAAATCATGTGTAAAAATTTGGTCAGGGTCGTGAGAGAGGATCTGCGCCCCCAACCCCCACCTTCCCTTGGACACAGGCAGAGGTGGCCTGACCTTCATCTTAGGGCAGAGCCACAGCAGCTCTGGAATGTATCTATAAAATTTTAAAAGCAACAGAATGAGTATTAAAACATTGATTCTTATAAAATGCATTTCATAAGATCGTTGACCTTTAAAACAATCCTTAGGGGAAACAGAAAAATGTTCCAAACAGTGGAATAGGCACTGTCCCTCCGGATTAGACTGAAACGAGACAATATCAAAGATATAGCATAGTGTGAGTGTGTGTGTGTGTGTGGGGGGGGGGGGGGGACCAGTGGTTATTGAGGTGGCTATAATTTCATTATTCAATGTGAGCCACTCAGCACTTTCACACCTGCACTGATTGAGAGAGTGAGAGAGAGTGAGAGAGAGATTTGTGAGAGGATTGAGCTTTAATTTGAAATAGTAAAAAAATAAAAATAAAAAAAAAAAATAAAAGAGAGGGTGCAGAGGGTAGACACTTCGGGGACACCCATAATAAACACGAATGAAGAGAAGTATGATCAAAAGCAGTTGTAAACAATACACCAGTACAACACCAGGAAAAAAACTGGTGGGTGTATCTATTTAAGCCACACCCATTACTCATAGATACGCAAACTCAAACATACAGCCCTGAAACATTAACATTAATGTATTCTCATTAGATAAGCAAGAGATTATTTACACCTGATTGAACGCTGCAAAAGTTTAACCTTAATAATAGTCTGTTTGGACATATAATTGGGTTGTCCACATTATTTTGGCCGTGATGGGATGATCTGTACATGATATCCTAGACCTTCGTGATAGGTTATAGAGTCTGGTGTGTTGTAAGTGTAAACAGTGTGTGTTCACTGGTTTGGCTCTCAGCTTGATCGTTCTAATATACTGATCTCACTTTTTCCACTTGTAGCGTGCTCTTCTCTCTTCTCTCTTCTCACTCTCTGTTTTAGCGCTGTGTATGTGGAGGTTGAGAGCTATGAGAAAATTATATCAATTATCAACAGTTCTAAATATGATGATATTTACTTATTCAAGAATTCCACCACTTATTTTAAGAATCATTGTCTCATCTCAGGATGCAAATTAAGTGATGGAATTCTGAGAACAAAGTAATCAAATTTAAAATATAAGATAGAATTATGAGTTAAATGAGTGGAATTTAAACTCGGTGAAGGAATTCTGAGAAAATAAATAAAATATAAAGAAATGAGATGGAATTCTGAGATAAGAAATTAAATAAAAACAAAACCGAGAAGGAATTCTGAAATAAGAAATAAAATATAAAAAATGAGATGTGATTCCAAGATAATAAATTAAATTTTAAAATATGAATTCTCATATTCAATTAAGTGATGATATTATGAGATAAGAAATACAATTTTAAAAATATGAGATTCAATTCTGAGACAGGACATAGAATTCTAAAATACAAGATGAAATTCTTGATGAATGTCCTGCCTCAGAATTCCAACTCGTCTTTTTAAAATTGTTATTTCTTCTCTCTGAATTCCATTTCATTTGTAATATTTTATTTCTTATCTCAGAATTCCTTCTTGTTTTTTTTTTTATTTTATTTCTTATCTCAGACTTTCATCTCCTATTTTAGAATTCTGAGAAATGGAATTCCAAAATACGAGATGGAATTCTGAGATAAGAAATGGAAATCTACATTAAGAGATGGAATTCTCAGATAAGAAATATAAATTCTAAAATACAAGATGGAATTCTGAGATAAGAAATTGAATTCTAAAATGTGAAATGGAATTCTAAAATAAGAAACAGAATATTTAGATGAAAATGGAATCATAAGATGATTTCAGGTAAGAAATGATGACAGATTATTATTCATTTAGGATGAAAAGGTAAACAGAAGTGCAGTCTGTGGAGATGCTGATAGAGAAACACTGAAATCTCTCTCTCTCTCTCTCTCTCGCTCTCTCTCGCTCATCCTCTGTAGAATCTTTTATTGAGCATTTTATCAGGATGGTTGTAGATTTAAATCATTCATGATGTGTCACACTCAGAGTCAGTTACCTGCCTGGGGCTGAATACAGTGGATAAAGTGCAGCACAGGAGGCTAGTGTAAAAACGGAAAAGAAAAAAACAGCAGTGGAGAGTGTACTAAATTTAAGGGAAATACAAAATAACAGCAAGATAGTGTGGACCTAAATATAACCTACAAAAAGAGAAGGGTGATGTGTAGTGACAAATTTAAATAGAAAAGCATAGAAGAGTACCATGGAATAAAAAAATAAAGCACAGAAAGGTAGATTTTACTACCTAAAGACCCGAAGATTCAAGGTTCAAAAACTCGACATGCGTCCAGTTACCACTGTTGAAACCACAACTGCTTGTACTGTCACTCTGGATATATATGCTCAATGACAAAATAAATAAAGCAGCCAGAAATGTGGGACTGCTGCAAAACTCTGCATGCAGTTCTGTCTCAGGCAAATAGATACAGTGGTGCTTGAAAGTTTGTGAACCCCTTAGAATTCTCTATATTTCTGCATAAATAAGAGCTAAAACACCATCAGATTTTCACACAAGTCCTAAAAGTATACAAAGAGAACCCAGTTAAGCAAATGAGACAAAAATATTATACTTGGCCATTTATTTATTGAGAAAAATGATCCAATATTACATATTAGTGAGTGGCAAAAGTATGTGAACCTCTAGGATTAGCAGTTAATTTGAAGGTGAAATTAGAGGCAGGTGTTTCAATCAATGGGATGCAATCAGGTGGGAGTGGGCACCCTGTTTATTAAAGAAACAGGGATCTATCAAAGTCTGCTCTTCACAACACGTTTGGGAAGTGTATCATGGCACGAACAAAGGAGATTTCTTGAGGGACTCAGAAAAAAGCAGTTGTTGATGCTACATCAGGCTGGAAAAGATTATGAACCATCTCTAAAGAGTTTGGGACTACACCAATCCACAGTCAGACAGCTTTGTGTACAAATGGAGGAAGGAAAATTCAAGACCATTGTACCCTCCCAGGCGTGGTCGCCCAACAAAGATCACTCCAAGAGCAAGGAGGGTATGTATAGTTGGCGAGGTCACAAAGGAACCAAGGGAAATTCTAGCAAACTGAAGGGGCCTTCTCTCACATTGGCTAATGTTAAGGTCATGAGTCTCCAACAATCAGAAAGGAACATTGAAAAAACAATGGTGTGCATGGCAGGGCTGAAGGAGGAAAGCCACTGCTCTCCAGAAAGACAGTGCTTGCTCATCCTTGCAGTTTGCTAAAGATCCACATGGACAAGCCAGAAGGGCACTGGAAGAATGTTTTGTGGATGGAGAGGACTAAAATAGGAATTTTTTTGGTTTAAAAGAAAAGCGTTATGTTGGGAGAGAGAAGAAAGAGGAGAAAGGGAAAACACTGCATTCCAGCATAAGACCTATCCCATCTGTGAAACATGGTTGGTGTTAGTATCATGGTTTGGGCCTGTTTTGCTGCATTGGGCCAGGAAGCTCGTGCCATCATTGATGGAACAATGAATGAAATTCTGAATTATATCGAGAATTCTAAGGAAAAGTCAGACATTGACCATGAACTGAATCTCAGAGAGGTGGGGGATTATGCAGGCAAAGGACAACGACCTAAGCACACCAAACGTTCTACCACAGAATGGTTAATAAAAGAAGAATAAAGTTTCAGGTTTTTTGGAATGGCCAAGTCAAAGTCATGACCTTAATCCAATGGAATGTTGTGGGAAGGACATGACGTGAAGCAGCTAATGTGAGGAAACCCACCAACAATCACCAGAGCTTGAAGCTGTTCTGTATGGAGGAAGGGATAAAATTCTCCAAGCCGGTGTGCAGGAATGATCAACAGCTACAGGAAAACGTTTTTAGCTGCAGTTATTCCTCCACAGGGGGGTCACAACATATACTGAAAGCAAAGGGTCACATACTTTTGCCACTCACTAATATGGAATATTGGCTCATTTTCCTCAATAAATAAATGACCAAGTATAATATTTGTCTCATTGGTTTAAACTGGGTTCTATTTATCTACTTTTAGGACTTGTTGTGAAACTCGGATGATGTTTTAGGTCGTATTTATGCAGAAATATAGAAAATTCTAAAGGGTTCACGAACTTTCAAGCACCACTGTAAATGATTACAGGTGTGGTCTGATTAGATCACTGAGTCCACAAGAGGGCATAAAAGTGCTTCCCCTATAGAGCTGTTTATATAAAAAGACTCTCAGTGCATACTTTAGGGTACTGTACCTCTTGGTGAGAGATCTCTCTCTGCAATGCACTCGAAGACATTTTGGCCAGTCTTTGAGAGGGTGCACATCATATTGATGAATTGTCCTCCATGTTGGCTGTTCTAGCTGTTAAAAGGTGTTGGGAGCAGTGTTTTATGGGGGCACACACACATGATGAAGAGGCTCCAGACGGCCCAGACAGACCTCTGTAGAGAGGATCGTTTGATCCACCAACAAGCACGAGCAGCTCCTACAGTTTCATTATCCACCACCCAGTCACAGGGGGCACCTTCACTACACAACCCTCTCTCTACCCGGACCATTTTCAGGTGTTTAGCAGAAGAAAATATGTTGCCACGGCACTTATTACATCCTGCTATTGACAATAGGCCACTGTCACCTTTGTTTGTAGTGGAGTTTTGAACGAAAACCTGAACTGCTTTGGACTGGAACCGTATCATCTTTAACAACAAATCCAGGTTCCGTTTGGGATCAGATTATAGTCATGTTCAAGTATGGAGGCCTCGTGGTGACCATTTCAATCCTGACTTTGCTGTGGAGCGACACACTGCCCCAACTGCTGGTGTGATGATCTGGGGAGCCATCGCATACGACAGTCGGTCACTCTTAGTGGTGATATGAGGGACACTAACAACTCAGTGATATGTGCAGGACTTCCTGCGGCTACATGTTTTGCCTCTCATGGCAGGAAGCTGACTTTTTTAGCAGCATAATGCTCTCCCTCACACAGCAATGGTTTAACAGGAATGTCTAAACCAGATTTCAACAGTTCCATGGCCTGCCTGGTTGCCAGATTTATCACCAATTGAAGATTTCTGGGACTAGCTGGGACACCAGCTTCAGCAGACTATGAAGTTTGTGGAGGATCTACAGAACCAGCTGTGAACAAGTGTGTCATAGAAGCATGTCTAGCAGTCAGCGAGCTCTCACCAAGAGGTAGACTACCCAAAAGTAGCCCCTGAGAGCTTTTTTACAGAAGGACGTTTATGCTCTCTTGTGGCAAGGCCCAGTGTCTAATCATACCAAATCTGTAATCATTACATATCTGCCTGAGACAACTGCATGCTGAGTTTTGCAGCAATGAGTGTAACTATTTAGATTCTGCTCTATTATCATAATCTTGTCAATTCGATAATTTACTTTGTTTAATTCTTACATATAACATCTAAGCCGCCCAAAGAGGTCAACTCCCTTTTTGAGTCTTGGTCCTTCCAAGGTTTCTTCCTTATAATGTTTAGAGAGTTTTTCCTTGCCACTCTGGCCCTAGGCTTGCTCAGTTTGGGATTGGCCCTAGTAGATATTAGAAGATGATCTACAATTGTAAAGCTGCTTTGATACAAAAAAAAGAAAAAGAAATCTGACTGACAACATTTATCTAAACATGGTTGTGTGAGTAACAGTAGTTCAGGAAGGTGGATTTCGCTAAATAGTGCCGCAAGTTGCCTGACAGGGAAGTAGTGCAATGTAGCGGCGTGAGGCTAAACACACAAAAGAGGTCAAACCATATAAGAAGAAAAAATTGCAAAACATTTTTCAACATCACTGTCCACTTTCATCTCCTTAAAAATCAAATTGCTGTCATCTAAATACTTTTGAAGGTCGGTAATCCAGTTTATAATATCTTCCAATTCTCTCTCTCTCTAAACTCAATTGTACAGAAAGCATAACTGTATTGAGAACTTTCTCTCAACCCTCAAGCTACATATCACTCTCTCATACACAGTGTAAATATGAAATATGGCTCATATATGCTCCACATTTCCTCATTTTCCAGCATCATATATGGCACGAAGTTTGAGGACATCTACAGAAGATCCATTCATGTTTCTGTAAGATCTCAAAACGCAATTACATGCCAATATCTCCCGTTGTAGCACAAACCCTGAGTGTATTACTGTGATTATGCCACAGTTCCATTATCATCATTTAGTGTTAGATTTTAAGGTGAAGAGGACAGAACGATTTGTTTATCAAAACATCATCATCAGACTATGGGCTGCAGTCATAACAGTCGAGGAACAGAATATAACAATGACTGCTTATTATAGAGATAATAAACACAAACATATCAATAGGTAAGTTTTCATTTATTAAAAAGAGTTTATTTACATTCAGCAAATCAAAAGTGACCAAGATGCACTATTCTACCAACTGAAGCAAATCAGAGTGAGATCCCGGTGTTAGAACCAAAGTCTAGGATCCTGTTATAATTTCCGTTCCTTGGTTAGTGATTCTAAACGAGTTAGATGAAGCTCTTAATGTTAATCGTATCTGTCAGAAATGTTAGAGTCAGAGTTAGACTGGGTTAAGAGCTGGACTTAACAGATCCGTGAATGAAGCTTGGATCAGCCGTGGATGGTGTTTCATGAAAGAGGCCGAGTTTAACCCCAGCAAACGACGCCTTGAAGAACATAAGAAAGAACCGACAAAACTCTTTCTTCATATTTCTGACTGATCCATAAAAATGAGGGATGAAGCTGGTCATTTTTGTTGATGGGACTAAATCTGATCTTCAGTCTCGTTGCTCTTCAGTCGAGCTGTGAATCCATTAAGGGTTCAGGATGTTTGATTTACTGTACTGACTTTGTTTTTTGTTTCTCTTTTCCAGCTTAAATCCAAATCCTGATTTGTAAGGGTGATGAACCTCGACTCATCGGAAGGATCGGGCTGCTCATTAATAGCTTCATCTCCAAATTGAAATCGAAACAAACGTTTTTCAAAACCAACAGATTTTATGAACTCATTATCATTTATTTCAGTAGTCCGTTACTTGTATAATTATAATGTTGCTGCTTTGTTATGGCTGAGTTGCTAGGTTACGTGTGTATGTCCTGGAGTAATACTTGTAGAGCTTCGGTCAGAATCTAATTATTGTGCAATATCGGCACTCCTAGAACGTCTCTCAGCCAATCAGATTGTGGGGTTGGAACTAACGGTGGTAAAACTGGACTTAATTTCATTTAGAAAATCAAGAGCGTCATTTGAAGCGCCCGTGCCTGACACTGCATTTCCTAAACCTCACTCCTAATTATTCCTTCTACAGTCAGTCGGAAGGTTGGATACCATGTTAACACATCCATCACGTTCCATATATGGTTAGTGTTTCCTATTTCTCACATCTTGCTGACATTCGGATGGTCGGATCAGCATTCGGTGGAAACAACATGAAAGCATGGATCCATCCTGCCTTGAATCAACACTTCAGGCTGCTGGTAGTAAAGTGACAGTACAGGGACAGTGGTAGCCTAGCGGGTAAGGTACTGAACTATAGACCAGAAGGTCCAGGGTTCAAATCCCACCTCTGCCAAGCTGCCACTGTTGGGTCCTTGAGCAAGACCCTTAATCCACAATTGCTTGGATTGTAAGACTGTACCAATTGTAAGTCGCTCTGGATAAGGGCGTCTGCTAAATGCTGTAAATGTAAATGCTCTTGGTGCAAAGGTGTGTTTTATTCTTAGCACACTTTGGGCCCATTAATATTAACTGAGCATTGTTTAAACCCCACAGCCTACCTGAGTATTGTTGCTAACCATGTGCATCCCTTTGAGAAAAGTGTACCATCTTCAGGATAACACTCCATGTTACAAAGCTCAAATCATCTTCGACTGGTTTCTTGAACATCTAACCTGACCCTTCTCAGTCTCTCAGGTGCAGTGGGTGAAGCGGGAGCCAGGATAGACCAGAAGGTTCTGGTACATGAGAGACGAAGCATCTGGTGTGAGGATGGGGGTCAGGACGAGCCAAAAGAGGCCCAAAGGACATCACACCGAAATTAGCCTGAGCTGTGTTGAGTTTATTAGTGTATCGTTCCGTCTGTTGGTGTGGTTCTTCGAGAAGAGTATGAAAAGATGCCTGTGTACTCATGTGTGCTTGTCACTTCTTTACACACACACACGCCACACACACAGACCAACACACAGCATGATATTGGATTTTGCACCATAAAATGTAAGCACACGGTGAGACGCAGCTGCAACAAGATCCATTTTACACGGCAATTTTCCCCTCAATACCAACACTGTACACTTATGTTAGGAACACACACACACACACACACACACACAAAATCCTTACATTTCCTTTGACTTTTTTCATGTTTTTTCCATTCAACATTTCATTTGTTAATAAACATCAATTCTTACATTTCACTCCTGCAACACGTTCCAAAACAAGTTGGGACGGGGCAATTTAATGCTAGTAATTAATTAAAAAGAACTAAATAATGATGTAATGTCAAACAAGTCATTATAAACATGATTTGGTACAAAAGCAGCATCCAAGAAAGGCTGAGTCTTGGACAAATGTCTGAGAAAATTATATGTTTGTTTATATATGAAATGAAAGAAACAAAGTTCCTCAAAGAAAGACTGGAAGGGATTTCCATATTTCTCCCTCTACAGAGCATAATATTAATAAACTATTCAAGGAATCTGGAGGAATTTCAGTGAGTGCAGAGTAAGAGCACAAGCCTAAACTGAAGAGGGGTGATCAAATGACCTCAAGTGATAGACAAGACCCAGGTAATTTGGGTTGTGAGGACTGTTTTGCCGATCCTCACTTCTTTAATTGCTTTTTATTTGAAAAATCAAGAGAGTGAAAAGATTCGCTTTAGGTTACTGAGATTAAGGTTAGGTGAGGGATCAATTACCTACAATTACATAATCATTATGTGATTTTTTTTTGGTTTGTTTTGTTTACTTGATTTATTTAACATTGCTTTTCACATCCCTGAGTGTGTTTACATGCACTTCATAATGTGATCATAGTTGGATTTCTGCAGGTATCTGATTATTTACAGAATACAGCATTCTCCCATCTGTAAATCACATAAAGAGATCTGGATTTTTACCTCAGTAATCAGATTACTCATAGCAGTTATACTAGTTAGCTGATTATAATTGGTGTTTCCAGTCTGCGCATGTGCATGAGCCTTCCCCCACGGTTGCCAGGTCCACATATTTCTAAAGCCTTTTTTTCCCTCACTGGATCTGGCAAGGCAGCAATTAAACGCTCCACGGAATTAAAGGCAGTGACATGGCTATCTTACACTTTATGGAGACTCTGAAACGCAGTAACAACTTGAGAAATGAATACTTTGATGATTTAATATTACAGTTTGAAGTTTATGTCACATCTTTCTATGAGATTATTGGCTGGCTGCAAAGTAGAAATCTGATTTATTACCTGAGTCATGTAAACCCAGGGCTTTCCTGTTATCTGATTAGTCAAGTGCATGTAAACTCGTTGATGGGAATACTGAAAAAATCTGATTTTCTGCAGTTATCGGATTATTAAGTGCATGTAAACACACTCAGTGGCTATTTACAACAGACACAAGGCTACATCGATACACAAGGAAACGAGTCCTACATACTCAAAACAGGACAAATTAGCAGAATCAGTTATCCTAACGCATGCCTTTAGACTGTGGGAGGAAACCAGGGCACCTGGAGTAAACCGACACGGACATATGGGAGGAGAACGCGGGAGGTCTGAGGCGACCACGCTAACCGCTGAGCCACCATGCCAACGACAAACGTGTGTGAGAGAGAAAGAGAGAGAGTGTGCTAACCAATCCTTGTTTATGAGCCAACTCTGCACGTGAGCCTCGTCTGTCAGGGTGTGTGAAATGAAATGGGGCTTGAAATTGATCTGAATCTCGGTAGAAAAAACGATCATCATGAGAAATCTAAAAGCTAATAAACTGCCGTGTCGTAACAAAACAAATCCTTTCATCAGTTAATGATGCTGCAAAAAAAAAAAAGCGCAAACGTAAACATGAGCTTGGATTCAGGCCACTCAAAAACCGAAGTCCATGAAGCACGTCGGATTAGGTTTGTGTAACTGAATTATGCTTTTGTATTGCACAATGTTTACTTAAAAATACTTCACAGACCCCAACACTGTAGGTACAGGGTTTCCTGTTCCTTAAAGGCTTCATTTTCTCACCATAACGCTTGTCTGCACTGGTTTCTTCCTTCCACAGAACATTTTCCTAAATGGATTGTGGTTGGCGTAAGTAGGTTTAGGCGTACGTTTAGAGTTCGATCCCTTTTCATGCTGCCTTTAAGCACTGCGGCCCTTTTGGCTGCTGATCATAAAGCTCTTTTTTGTTTAGCATGTGCTGTATGGTACAGGTTGGATCCTTTGCTCCAGGTTGCTCTAGGACAGCCTGAAGCTCTTTGGACTCTGTATATCTTTTTTCCCCCAAAGCTACCAACCGTTGGATGTTTCTCTCACTGATTTCCACTGCAAACTGAAAGCTTCCTGACTCATCCATGAGTAGACAACTTCTGAATAATTTTTCAGGGCTTTCCAGTGACCGGATTCACAAAAGTCCCTCTGAGAGACCAGAACAAGGAATCAGGGATGCCAGGTCCTCTTTTTTTTCCCCCATTGACCCGTTGATACTTTTTGGGCAAACCCAGAGTTAAACATTGCACAGACTTAAACACAGAGAAGTTGCTACTGAACACTTTTGGGGAGACTCTGAATTTTTTTGTTTTTATTTTATTATTTAATGGATAAAGTTTGAAAATTACGTCATATCCTGCTGTGAGATTATTATCAGATTACCCAAGCGCACATAAACTCGTTGATGGGATTACTGACAAAATCTGATTTTCTGCAGTTATTGGATTAGAGGCCATTAGAGGTGATGGTGGGGCACACATGGCAAGCATAGGCTGTTCCTCCATACGGGTTCATTCTCACCATGGAGTCCAACTACTGCTGGTGAAAAGCAGTCATGAGTTACAGTAGGTCCCCTAGATACGAACCAGTTTATATGTCCAAGAAAACACCTGATCTCTTACTTTCATTTCAGTGTTCATTGTTACAGCTTGCTGCTTTTTATCATAGCTGCTTTTAATCTTAATACCAGACATTCTGTGTTTAAAATAGAGCAATAATTTCACAAACAGGAGGTATGGACTGTATTCAGTGTCACGACTATGGTCCTACTGGACTACACTACCCAGCATCCTTTGCTCCTTTAAGATCATTCCTGTGGAGTGCATCACCTATGTATAGGTTCTGACTTTCTGATTTAGTTCAGCTCTTTAGTTTCTGTCTCATAAGATCGGTTATTTAAACTCTGCAATTCCTTTGTTTGGTGTGAATTGAGTACGTTGTGCTTCTGTGCGGTTTATGCTGTTTATCCCTCTTATGCGGTTTATCCCTCTTCCTCATTTGCGTATCATGCCATTCCTGTTTGCTGTGTTTTGGACTGTTTGTGGACTCAGTAAGCCCAGGTCATAGTTTCGTTATTGCACTCAGTTCCCCAGTGTTTTTCAGTTTCTTAATAAAGCTCTGTACTGGTTTCTAGTGTTCATCTCCCGCTTTTTGCCGGAGCATGACAGTCGGTAACACAAACACTTCTTGATAAAGCCCCAATTTGACTGTCAACGTCTTGGCTGCATTTAGCCTATTTTTCCACTGACTGTGGCGTTTTGTTCTTGTGCGATCTGGCAACCCCAGAATTAAATCACAGTGCCACAGAATTAAAGGCAGCAAAGCGACTATCGAATACTTGAGAAAATGAATTGTTTGATTATTTAATACAGTAGTAAAGTCTGAAGTTTGTCACATCCTTCTGTGAGATGACTGGCTGGTTGCAAAGTAGAAATACGATTATTGCCCGAGTCATGTAAACCTGTAGGTTTCCCATTATCTGATTTCCCAAGAGCATGTAAATTCGTTGATGGGATTACTGACAAAATCTGATTTTCTGCAGTTATCGGATTATTGAGTGCATGTAAACACACTCGGTGACAGATAGGTCTCTCTGTTCATTTCTGCACACATCAGAGCAAACCTTTGCTCCACACCATGGAGTAAACAGAGAATTAGAAAAAGACCACAACTACTGGAAACTAAGGTCCAGCCCGTAGTGTGTGAGCAAGTGTTTGGTTGAAAAGCATTGTGGGTAATGTAGTCCACTGTTGAGTGAAGCAAAAAAAGAAGCAGCGTGCCGATAAAAGATGGTCATTTAAAATAAATGACTGAAAAGTACCAATAATAGTGCATGTACACACACAGACACACAGACACACAGACACACAGACACAGTACAGGGCTCATCAGAAGCAGAGGTGAGTCAGAGTTCATGTTTCAGGCCAGCCTCACTTCATTATCATTATCATTATCAGCTAAATGGAAATGCATGTTTATTAATGAGGTACACTCAGCTGTCTCTCTCTCTCTCTCTCTCTCTCTCTCACACACACACACACACACAATGTATCACTGTCTCCAAGAGACATTTCCGTTTCATACTGTAGCTACGTAATGGCGTGCTACACCTAATTCTTCCCCGTATATGGGATGTTATGGACAGACATTATCATCATGGAGACATTTGGCCTCTCCCTTTTTCTAACTAACACACACAGACACACACACACACACACACACACACACACACAACATCTTTGGTATTTGTTTAGAGGAAGATAAATGCAGTGAAGTCCTGACATTCACACTTCACACATCACTCTCTCACACACACACACACACACACACACACACACACAAACACTTACTCAGACAATCACAGCTCTCTTGGGAAGCATTTGATCCGACACCTTATGGGGCATGTAGCGGTCACACCTGCCCCTCAACATGCCGACCCTACCCCGTTCCAAATCTGGGCACCGATTGGTATTGGTGTATGTGTTTGTGTGTGTTTGTGTGTGTGTGTGTGTGTGTGTGTGTACAGATGGCTGGGAGGAGAGGAGGTCATTACACTGATGTCTGAATATGATTTAAACGTGGAAGGCACTATCTGTCTTACACACACACACACACACACGCACACACACACAGAACTGCTGGGACCCAGCTGTGATCACTATAGATGAATCGTGCAGTTGTGTAATTTACAGCATGATTATGTTATGTTGCTGACCTAAACACTGATTTCATCAAATACCTATAGATTTCAGTTTATATTCTGATTGTTATATTCTTTTGAGTCCATCTGTTTCTCTACATCCTTTGTTCGTTCCCTTTACTCTGTTCTCTAATGGTCAGGACCCCACAGATCAGTTACTATTTGGGTAGTGGATCATTCTCAACACTGCACTGACACTGATGTGGTGTGCTGTACGAGTGGATCAGACACAGCAGCGCTGCTGGAGTTTTAAAACACCTCAGAGTTACTGCTGGAGTGGAAATGGTCCACCAGCCAAAAATGTCCAGCCACCGGCATCCTGTGAGCACTAAGGAAGGATTAGAGGCTGACTAACACAAACTGTACAACAACAGACTGCTGTCTCTGACTTTAAATCTACAAGGTGGAACAATAAGGAGAATCTCTCTAATAAAGTGGAAACTCCAGTAGCACTGCTGTGTCTGATCCACTCATACCAGCACAACACACACTAACACACCACCACCACATCAGTATGACTGCAGTGCTGAGAATGATCCTCCACCCAAATAGTACCTGATCTGTGGGGGTCCTGACCATTAGAGAACAGAGTAAAGGGGACTAACAAAGTATGTAGAGAAACAGATGGACTACAGTCTGTAATTACAGAACTATAAAGTACAGCAACCACTAAAACTTAAAGAAAAAGCAAAATATGAACTAGAAAAAATAGAACGGCTAAGTTAAACTGTGGTAGCCTAGCGGTTAAGGTACTGGACTATGGATCAGAAGGTCCATGGTTCAAATCCCACCTCTGCCCAGCTGCCACTGTTGGGTCCTTGAGCAAGACCCTTAACCCACAACTGCTTGGATTGTAAGATTGTACCAATTGTAAGTTGCTCTGGATAAGGGTGTCTGCTAAATGCTGTAAATGTAAATGTTAAACTACCTACAGTTAAACATGGTGGAGGATTTCTCAGTTCTCAACCACCTCAGAACTAGTTGAATTCAGTTATCGAGGCATTGTGACTAAACTTTTGTCTCGGTTCTCATCGTTTGCTCGGTACTCGGCGCACTTGCTTAAACTTGTCCAGCCACATAACTCGTTTCAGGCAAAATTCAATTCATGATTAAGTACACAGTGATTCAGTGATTCAGATTCACAACAGCTCTTGCTCAGTGCAGATTTGCGCTTTGTTTATGGTGTTTTTCTTTATTTCTCCATTTACACTACTGCATTCTTAGTGCAAATAAATCTCCATGGGTCCTAAACAGTTGAATAAGAGCCAACCAAAAGCAAAACAGGACCTGAATCCTCCAGAACACAGGCTGCAGTTAGCTTAGCAGCTAGGCTAGCACCCTGAGTTCACCAATAGATTAAGTGTTTTGCTTTTACTTTCACTTTCAATCCATGACTCACTAAACGACATGAAATTTTTGAACACTTTATTATAAATAAGCTTTGTGTCAATGAGTGTGGGTAACTGTAGGTTACTGTAAGGGTTAGTGTGTAATCGGCTCCTCTATGATACAGCACAGGCTCTATTAAACTCATCAGTTCATGATCCATTTAACTCATGATGGATTTGTTGAACATATCTGCATCATAAATCAGCTCCTGTACAATATAGCTCCATTAATGCATATAATGCCTTATACAGGGGGATTTTCTGGGGGTCTGGAACCCATTCATTCAGTTTACATTATTCAATTTACACACACAGAGTAAACATGATTTTGGGAACTTTCCATAGACATAATAATTGCTGTAATTACACCTAAACACTTAACCATATCCTCAGGAACCCAAAGCAAATCTTACACTTAAGTTACAGTTTTTGGGGAGTATCAAGTGATGGCACACATGTGGGGGGGTTGTACTTTTCTAGATTGGGTATATAAAAGACGGATGGGGAGCGCGGCAGCAATCCGGAGGGGCGTAGGCCAACCCTGCACCCCATTAAATCTGGCCATGGGAGACTGGCAAATGTCCCCACAAGGCAAAAATGATTGTCTCTCTATCATTGTGTGGACTTTCCATTGACACGATGATTACTGTAGATAATTAACACTACACCTAACTCTAATCTCAGTAAACTAAAGTAAATATTTTGACTGGAAGATGTTTTCTTGTGGGGACCAGCAAGGTGTCCCCATTTACGTAAAAAATGCCAGCACTTTCTATCAGTGTGGAGACTTTAATACATGCATTATATATATATATATATATATATATATATATATATATATATATATATATATATATATATATATA